>PKSG01000249.1:0-11932 GCA_002916505.1 Tolypocladium paradoxum
GCAGGCGCTCGACGCCGCGGTCGATGGTCTCAATGTGCACGCTGAGGGGGATGTGGGCGCCGCCGCGGGAGGCGGCGCCGACGAGCTCGGGCTCGGAGACGCGGTCGCGCAGGTCGCCGAGGCCGGCCTGCATGGCCTCGAGCTCGAGGATGAGGGCGCTGACCTGCTCGACGGCCGAGGAGCGCTGGGCGTCGACCTGGCGCAGCAGGGCGAGCTGCTGGGCCAGGTTGTGCAGGCGGGCCGTGTTGGCGCCGACGAGGGTCCAGACGTTCCACAGGATCTCGTCGCGGCGGGAGGCGACGCTGGCCTCGGTGCGGGAGGCGATGTCGTAGATGAGGCCCAAGTGGTCCTCGGCGCGAGCCAGCAGGCGCAGGATGGCCTGGGCCTCGAGGATGAGGGCGGCGATGCGGTCCGACACGAGGGCCGTGTGCTCGATGTACTTGTCGAGGACGGCGCGCTCGCCTCGGGGCCGGCCGACGGCGGGCTGGAAGGGCGCGAAGAGCCAGGCGGACCACTGGGCCAGCTTCGAGGGCGGGCCGTCGACGGCGTCGGGCGCGAGCGAGTCGATGTAGCGCGAGGTCCAGCGGTTGATGCTGATGACGGCGTCGACGGCGGAGCCGACGTGCGTGTTGAACCTCTGCAGGTCCGAGGCGGCGCGGCGGGCCGTGTCGACGTAGCCGTCGAACTCGAGCACCAGCTCGTGCTTGGCCTGGATGTCGCTGTGGCGCACGAGGCTGCGCAGGTCGCGCACCGCCGCCTCGGAGCGCTTCATCTCAAAGGGCAGCGAGACGCCGTCGGCGCTCTTCTCGAGCACCTGCTCGAACCTGGACTGCACGCCCACGAGGTCATTGAACTCGACGGGCGATGTCGCGTTGTTGTCGTTGTTGTTGTTGTTGTTGCTGCCGGAAAAGCGGAAGCCCGGGGGCGGGCAAAAGGGCAGGCCGAGGAAGGAGACGCCCGGGACGCGGCAGACGGGCGAGACGGCGGCGTAGAAGGAGCGCGTGGCCATGTTCTGCGCGACGATGAGGCCGCCGAAGACGAGGTACACGGCGAGGAGCGCGCCGAGCGGGTACTTGGCGTACGCCATGGCGATGCCGACGACCTCGGCGACCCAGACGAGGAGCTTGTGGACGGTCGCGGGCAGGGCCGCGAGGGTGTTATCCTTGATCGCCTGGAGGGACTCGTGCACGCGGTCCGCGACGGTCTTGTGCCGACGGCCCGTGCCGTCGTCCCCGTCAAACGACGACTTCCGCCTCCTCGGGCGCCTCTTCACCGGGCTCCCCAGCGAAACCCTGCCCCGTCGCCGCACCAGGCCCTCGTCCTCGCCGTCGTAGCCCGTCCCCGGGCCGAGCGGCCGCAGCGTGCCGGAGCTGTGCCCGCTGGCCCTCCCATCCGCGTCGCCGACGTCCACCACGGGCATCCTGAACTGCGGATCCGGCGTGCGGTACGCCACGCGCCGGCCGCCGGCCGCGACCGCCATGCTGGGCCGGAACGGCTCGCGCAGGATGACCTGCTCGTCGTCCTGGTGCTTGGCGAAGTCGCGGATGCTGTCCTGCGAGCCGGAGCCGGCGCCGGCGCCGCCCTGGGAGGAGAGCTGCGAGGGGAGGCCCGACGAGGGCTGCCCGCTGGAGAGGGGCATGAGCACGTCGTCGTCGTCGTCGTCGAGGCCGACCGAGGGCAGGATGGACGTGTCGAAGCTGTCGTGCTCGCCCTCGACCATGCGCCACGAGCCGTCGACGGGGAGCGAGCCCTCGGCGGCCAGGGCGGCGCCTTGGTCGTCGGCGCGCCGGGAGCGGCGAGACATGACGATGGGCTGCCTCGGGGCGCCCGTGGAGCTCGCTCGGGGCCTACGAGGCGCGCAAAGCCCCCGTCCGACTCGTCCACAGGCGTCGCTGTTCTCCCGCAGGCAGCAGCGCGACGCGCCGAGGGACCGTGGAGTCGACGTCGGCGCGGCGCGTCGCGTCCCGTCGGCGGTGGCAAGTCTGTCGCGCCCGACGGCGGAGACGGGCCCGCTATATATACCGGGCGGCGGGTCGATTGCGGTGGCTGAAATGGAGCGCGCACGGGGCGGTGAATGAGTCATGCGCTTCTCGGCGCTGTCCGTGGGCAAAAATAGGGCGGTCGCGGCGTCGTGCCAGGCAGATGTCGTGTGCAAGTTGGTCGATGTGGTATGCTGCAAGTCGGCGTCTGACGAGGCGAAGCGCCCGTGAACGAGGACCTCTCTGGGGCCCAGCGTCTTTGGTGGGCTGGGGTCTGATTAGGTGCCTAGCGCCCGTTGCGGGGGGCTACTTAATTACAGTGGAGCTTCGGTTCGGCCAAGCGCCTGGACCGCGTGACCCACGTCGTCGCTCCCCGTGACTTGGGTGGTCCCTGTGAGAACAGCTTCAAGTTGCCTGCGTACGTGCAAACAGCATCGAAACACTAGAACAGACTACCGCAACTACCCGCACGTCTCGTCAATCTGCGACCAAACATTCCGCCCCTCGGAGTCCTCACCTCACCCAAGAAACCGTCACGACAAGGACCGTCTCCGTCAAGCGACTACTGGGGCGGTCACCACCTTGTCAATCGCGCTCGCCAGCTCCCTCGCTCGCCTCATCTCGTCCACCACCGACGCCATGCGCTTCACACCCGTCTTCGCCTCCTCCAGAAGCACCTCCTCGGTCCCATCGTAGCCGTTCGCCGCGATGAAGTCCTTCGCCTTGCCCACCATCAGCACCCACAGCGCGCGGCAGCCCTGGAACTGCTCCTCCAGCAGGGCCACGACGGCAACCGTCGTGGTCATTTCGGCCCTGTCCTTGCCTCCGTCGAGGTCGTTGAGCCGGGCCTTGAGCTTCGTCAGGAGCTTGAGGAAGGACGACCCCAGAACCGCCTTGACGTCCTTGTCGTCGCGCATGACGAAGCTCCCGTCCGACTTTTGGAAGCCGAGGAGATGCCCGACCAGCTTCTCGGCCGCGAGCTCCTCGTCTGTTTTCGGCATGGAGCGGCCGCTTTCCATGACGTACGAGGACGCAGGGGGGTTGAAGACGGGAGCAGAGGCCTGGCTGGGGAGGTCCAACGCTGGGGACAGTGTGAGGGGCACGGCCCCGGGGAAGTAAGCCATCGGGGCGCTTGGGGGGGGGGAAGCATTCTGAAGAGAAGCGTATAATGGAGAGGTCGACACCAATCTGCGGCTGCGTGGCGGCGGTACGCTGTCCCAACCAGGCAGGCTGCGCTCGCGGCCTACCGCTGAAACCGCCGCCGCCGCCGCCGCCGCCGCCGCAACTGTCGCCGCTAGCGGTGGCACCGGGTATGAGTTTGGCGACGCCTGGCTGCTCGTCGAGGCGACGGGCGGTCGCAGCGCAGAGCTGCTTGCAAGCGGCGACCCGCTGCGGGCCAACCTGGATTTTTTCGACCACGATGCTGTGCAACAAGGAACAAGGTCAGCAAGACAGGCCGAGGCGGACGTTTCGTCGGCAACTTACACGCGAAGGCATGCGACGCGAACGACTGGCCACGGCCCACCGGAGCGCGTCTCGACATGTTGCTCAACGTCGACGCCGACGGCCACGCGTACGGCGATGGGTTAGACGACGCGGCGGGCTCCCGGCTCGCCGTCGACTCCCAGCCCTGTGCCTCTGCTGCGGCTGCGGCTGTGGGAGCATTATCTGGTCTGTCGACGCCAAAGTCCAGCTCCTCGTCTGTCAGATCACCAGCCGGACCGACGTCTCCAGCGTGGCCGCCGATTCCTTGTAGTGCATCGGCACCGTATTCCACGAGTCCCGCTCCCGAGTCTCCCATATATCCAGTTCCTGTGCTTCGCACGTCGTCGTCGTCGTCGTCGTCGTCTGCCTCGTCGCCCGCGCCTCCATCGCCTCCATCGCCTCCATCGCCTCCATCGCCCTCATCGCCCTCATCGCCCCAATCATCGCCCCAATCACCGCCGCCATGTGCGCCACCTCCGTCGCCGCCGCCTCCCGCATCACCATCACGACGACCTGCGGCTCCGGCACCCCCCTCGGGCCCGTCATTGCCGTCACCGTCATCTGAGTCGTCATCTGAGCCGCTGTCCCACCTCTGCACGTAGTCATCACCGGCAGCGGCCCCTGAGGAGCCGTCGCTCTCGGTGCCGCTCTCCACCTCCTGAACCGCCGCACCGCCCTGGCCGAGGAGCAGGCCCGCGTTCTGGTTGGGAGCTCCCCTGGGTAGCAGAAGGGCATCGCCGACGTCGTCGTCGATCTCGGGGAGCCGAATCTCCATGTGCAGCTCCGGCATTGCGTCGTCCGTCTCTTCCTCGACGGCGTACAGGCTGGTCCACTTGGACACCAGGGACCATTTGCATCCCAGGTCGATTGCTTCCTGTCGGACAAGAGGCGCATCACCGGCTACGCCCCGGTTCTGCTGCTGGAGCCAGCTCTCCCCTCGCTCCAGATCGCCCAGCAGTGCCCGAACCGCGAGCTTGTGAATCGTGACATCGGGCTGCAGCAGACGCTTCGGCAACACTCTCTTGGTGGTGACCGTTCCGTCGGGCCCCCTGATGTTGAGAGCGACCGCCTCCAGCTCAGGACACTGCTGCCCGGAATCAAAGAGCAAGAAGACCCGGTTGCGGACAAAGGGGCTGATGGCGGAGATTTCAGCAGGCGACTGCTTGAACTCGGGAGGGTGCACAACCTCCTGACCCTCTTCTCCGTGCCACTGCAGCTCCATTTGCACGGACCTGATGTGGCCCGTTACGGCAGCCTTCAAGACCGCAACAACACGGTCCTCCCAGCCGCCGCCGCGGGCATCGGTAATCACCTCTGCGTATCCGCCGCCGGCTTTGGCGATGCCTTCGACCAGCTCGTGGGAGACGGCATAGCCGATGCCAAGTGAGAAGCACCGGAACAGGCCCTCCCTCACCAGCCGCGTCTCCTCGACAAACGCAATGGTGTCCTGCGGCTCCCAGACCTGCCCGTCGGTCAGGACGACAATGTCCATGGAGTGGTAGCCGCCCCTGGATTCATAGATCTGCCTCAGGGCGGGGAGAATATCGGTCCCGCCCATGTTGGCGGCGAATTCATTGCGGACGTAGTTGATGGCCTCCTGCCTCGTATTTTCGTTGAGGGGCCTGGATCGCGGCCACATGTAGGTGCATTCGCTCCCGAAGCACCAGATGTTGAACGGCCGGTTCTCGGGGATGCCGTTGATGAAGAACATCATGGCCGACTTGAGGCTCTCCACCTTGTCGTACATGGAGCCGGAGCGATCCGCGAGGAAGATGATCTCGCCGTCGTGGGCAACGTTCGCCGCCGTCAGGAGGTAGTCGGACGGGAGGGTCAGCATTAATGCCTTGTGGTGCTCAAATTCCGGGTGTACCTCGACGCAGGCCTGCGGTGTCTCTCTGTTGTCAGACAGGGCAGTGGTGATTGAGATGACCATGTCTTTGTCGAGACTTGTCCGCCCCTGCTCGAGCTGGACCGTGGCAGTTCTCAGATTGGCTGCCTCATTGTCGCGGCGCATGACAAAGTCGTCCCAGGTCTGACAGGCTCTTTGCCCGGCATTTCTCTCAAAGAGGATGTTGTGCGTGTCGCTGTTGACGGTTATGAGCTCCTCGGCAGTCAAGACATCCACCTCGAGGCTCAAGAAGTGGTTCGCGTCATTCCCCACCCGGACGCCCTGGGGGACATCGCCATACCGGGGAGCGATGAACGTCGGCACCGTCAGGGTGAAGACCTCGCGGTTGTTGGAGACTCTGTGCTTGAGGAGGCACATAAAGGACAGCTCGGCCCGCATCTTGGTGTTGGCGGGGATGTTGGCGAGGTTGATGGTGAATATCTCAGCCGTCTGCTGTTCCACCAAGCCGCCGGTGCGGCCCTGGCGGACCGCGTCGTCGAACTCGCGTCGGGCATCTTCTTTGGCCCTGACCTTGCCGCGCACAATCTTGTTGGCGCCGATGCGGCAGTTGTACTCGGTCACGGTGGCGTCGAGCGGCAGCGGGAACTGGTAGGTGCCCTGCTTGATGTGGTTCGACTGGTTCCAGAAGAGGTGAACGACGGTGAACTTGGCAGTGTCGTGGACGATCTGCACCTTGACCGAGGACGACAGAGGCGCCAGGAATCCCTGCCGCAGCTGAGGCTCCTCTGGCTCAAACCTCCTCACGTCGGGCGCCACGTTTGGGCGAACCGGCTGCTGAGGATATGGAGGATATGGAGGATATGGGTCTACTCGCGCAAAGTTGCCTGGGACGACCCGTCCGTGCTGGCCCCGAGGCATGTGCCCGTCGTGGTCAAACTGGGCGTCATCGTCGAACTCGGCCTGCTGCTGGAAGCGATGGGCCAGGTGTGCGAAGCGAGGAGGCACCGGTTCGCGCGGGTCGAACCGGATGCCCGGAAACATGGCCAGTGCCGCCATTGTTATGGTGGTGATGCTGACGTCGAGTGACGACGAGACGTACGCCCGTGGGTTGGAAACAGATGGGATATATCACTGCGCGCTGCGGTGTATGTATGCATGTACGATGCTGGCCGGGGGCCTGACGACGCTGCGTCCTGACGCATGCCTTGTGTATTATATCCAGGCCTCGACCCCTCTCCGTCGAGGAGGCATCCCGATTCCAGACCTGGATGGTGGCGGCTGAGGCCCATCAGGTCGACGGCGCGGACATGCGCAGGGCGTTCGCAGCTCGCAAAGCCACCTCCATCAGCCGGCATCTGGACACACGTCGCGTCTGGCTTCGGTGAGCCCGGCGGCCGGTTCTCGCCAATCAGCCGCCGACCGATGACGCGGATGCCTAAGGACGAGGCGGCTGAATGCGCCGATGCCCTTGTCGTTTGCCCTCTGCACGAGTCCTGCGCAGGCTGCATCGACGATTGGTTGCTCTGCGTGAGATGCATGTCAGGTGGAACTATTGACCGCTGCGGGCGCTCTAGTGCCGCACTGCCGCGCCTCACTTACACAAGGCGTAGTCGAGCGATGTTCGAACAGCCCTGTCTCAGAACTATGCAGGTGGGCTGTTTGCACGGCAGTCTCTCGTCGATACGTGAGTGACATGATGATGCCGGTTGCTCGTCTCTGCCTCGCACCCTCACCAGCACAGGCGGGCAACCCTCCTCCGTCCAGCTCCTCCAGCTTGGTACGCAGTGCAAGCGAGAAGCAAAATGTCCTTCTCCATCTCGTTCGGCGACGCCTATCTGATGGGCAAACTGGCCTTCAAGATGGGCCAGGCATTCACCAAAGGCAAGAAGTCGGCCCCGGCCGAGTTTCGCGAAGTCGAGAGCCAGCTGTACTCGCTGAGCGCCGCCCTGAACGCCTTCTCGAGCGCTCGCGAGTCGAGCACCAATGCGCCCTTGATCATCGACCAGTCCAAGCTCCCCAAGAACGTCCCGTCGCATTTCGCTGCGAATCAGGACATCATCCTCGGCATGCTGCGGAGCTGCAAGGAGACCTTGAGCCACCTTGACGCCATCGTCGACAAGTACAGCGTAATCTCGACGCCCACCGACGCCAGCCAGCCGCGGTTGAAGCGCTGGACCAAGGAGCTCAAGTCGGACTGGAGGAAGATATCGTGGACGACCGAGGGCGGCGACCTCAACGTCCTGAAGAGCAACCTGACCATTCAGACCAACAGCTTGAATCTCATCCTCGGCGTGGTCATCAAGTAATACAGAACCCTCTGAATGTGGCTACGTGCAAGTCCCACTGACGCCGGCCAGCTCCCAGGCAGACCGCTTACAGACCGACATGGACCACATCTCGACAATGCTGGGCGACATACACGAGTGGTTTATAGACAACTTGAAGGGCAAGCCGCCCGGAGGGGCAGGCGCTCCCGCGTTGGGGGTCGCCAATGCGCCTACTTTTGGGGCTGCAAATGCTCCGACGTTTGGCATGGCATCGGCAGCAACATTCGGAGCCGCGTCCGGCCCGTCGGGCGGTGCGCCGGCCGACAACGCCGGAGCTCCATCCGCAATCCTTCACTTTGAGCTCCACGAGCAGTCCGGGCAGGGCACCAACACGATATGCCCCCGCGCGACGCTGAGCCAAAAGATCTCGGGGGCGTACTACAGCGCGTCCCTACGCAACACCCAGCTGTTCAGCTGCAGTTGCCCGTTGGGCCAGGACGCCCACCGATCCGCGGTGGATGCGTATGCCTGTGCGTTTCTGCCCTTCCCGACTCTGGCGAATGGCGAGGCTAACCGCGGTCGCAAGTGTCGCCACTCAGCTTTGCTGCGAGAATCTCGGGCGACGAGCGGTCGTGGCTCCTGTACAAGGTGGCCAACAGAGTGACGGACCAACTCACGTCCCTGGTTGTCAAGGGCGTGCCGCCAGCGGGTCAGTACAGCCGTTGCCCAACTCCGCGGAACTCGTCGACTCACGATGGCATCATCTAGTAATGCGCGACTTTGAAGAGTTGCTGGTGCATGGCCTCGGCATCCTCCAAACCAGACAGATGCTACGTCGCGGCATGAGCACCATGCTCGCGCACCCTTCAGGCATGGATTCAGATAGTCCAAGAGCGAACGTACTGGACATTGTCAGGTAATCGAAACCAGATGCCCCGTTTCCGTTGCGAGCTGACGCTAGAACGCGGCCGGTAGCAACGCAACTGTCTTGCACCGATCCGTCACTGCCGTCAAGTTTATATCCGGCAACGTCAACTACACCCGAGAAAACGTCGACTTTGTCCAGATGCTCCACTACAAGTCCATCGACCTGAACCGCATCCTCGACGAAGCCGTCCTGCCGCAGAGCGCCTTTGAGGAGAGTCGAGAAGCAGAGATAGTCGTCGTCTACGGAAAGCACGAGCAGAGCGCCCCGGCAGACGGCATTGTGCGGAGCATACTTCACCGTCGGTGCCACCCCCGTCTGTGCCTGCCCGTCGTTGCGCCTGATACTGAAACATCAAACAGTAGCATTGAGCTCGGAGCTGCAGTATACCGAGGGATCACAAACTGTATTCATCAAGAACATTGGGTGCACGGCGTACGACTCCAACGAGACTGCGCGTCCTACCGCGACCGCAACCGTGGCGTTCGATTTTCCGTCAGTGGAAGGTACAGGTTCATTTCGCCGTGGCAGACCGACGTGCAACATGTTGACTATCTGAATCATAGCTGCCGACCGGTTTCACCTAGAGGTGGAGGCGATTCGGATGGACCTCTTTGTGATCCACCTCGAGTATCCGCGGGCAGATGAAAAGGCCCTCATCAAGCTGTGAGTTACCCGACCCCGGCAGACCTTACTCGCAACGGCGCAGAAACAAAGAGTTCTGATACCGTCCTCAGGCAAGCCCAAGACGTGCACACCGAGCGGATGCACATCTGCGACGCCGACATCACCATCCTCCAAAACACCAAGACGCAGCGCTTCCGGCTCGTCGTGCGAAGCAAGAACGGATACTCCGTCCTCAGCCAAGAGCGTACGGCTGACTGGCTCCCCCGCGCACAGACACGCCGTACGGAGCTGACATGTTCGCAGTGACAAAGGACTTTTTCCAAACGCTGGCCGCGGGGAACCGCCCGGACTATAACACCTTGTCGTTTGAGGTGTACATGGACGCGTCGGGCAAGAGAGTCGTCACCAAGTGCAGCCAAGGATTCACCCACCTGGTGTTTTCCGATAGCAAGAGTGAGTCGCGCAACTGAAGCACACTGTTGTCTCGGGAGAACCATGACTGACACGAGCCGTAACCAACCGACAGTCGAGCAGGTGTTTACCATGGGTCTCGCGGCGGTTGGGGGGCCGTCGGAGCGATACCTGACGGACGGATCGCAGGACGAGCCCATGGAGGGCGTAGCCCAGACCTGAGGCGCGGTCCATGTTTCCAGCTGGAATCGAGATTAATGGCATCAAGAGCGTTATATTGCGTCTTTGACGTGCATCTGCAGCCGAGCCTAGTAGTGATGAGCCGATGCAACTGGGGTCGTTGACGCAGAGGAATGGCGGAGAGTCGGCGTCTGGGTCCTGATGCACCCGGGCCGGTATCGTGACGGTGCTGACTCGCAGCCGAAGACATACAAGTAACATGGCACTCAGCACTCTCGTGTCTCGGTTGTTTGCGTCGTGTGCACGTGGCGTACATATGTGCGCAGCGTGCAGGACGGAGCGTTCGGCACAATGGTCGTGGCTTCGAGAATCATTCGAGACCCTCCAAACGGACCCCAGCTGGCGCCCCTCACTCCGTGACCATGACCCGTGCCGCTCATGACTCCGACTCCGGTGCGCCTACATAATATCCTCCGTCGCCCTCGTCCTCGCCGTCCTCGTCTCCCCTCCCCACACCCATGCCCCCGACATCTCGCCAATGTCGACCGCGGAAATGACACTGGATTCGCGCCCGCAGCCAGCCGCGGCCCTCGCGCTCACCAACGGCGTCGCACCGACGGCGGCGACGGCAACCTCGGTTGCACCGCGCGCGGCCCGCGCCCTGCCCGAGATATGCCACACGTTGCGCCGCAAGGTGCTCGGCTTCCTCGAGGAGCAGACGGACGACGCGGAGCTGCGCAACACGCAGGCGCGCGCGCGCGAGTCCATGGGCCTCGTCGAAGAGGCGCTGCAGCGATACGGGTGCGTTGCCACGATTGTTGCCGACGAGCACACACGGCTGACACGCTGCGCGCGGAACCCACAGGCTCGAGGAGCTGTCTCTGTCGTACAACGGTGGCAAGGACTGCCTCGTCTTGCTGATACTGATCCTGGCATGCCTGCCAGCCACGACCTCGTCGTCGCACCCATCGACCGGCCACGCCCATGGCCCGAAAGAGCCAGCCGAGGCCCCCTCGTCCTTGATCGAACCCCTCCAAGCCATATACATTGCGCCGCCCGACCCGTTCCCCGAGGTGGAGGATTTCGTCTCCGCCTCTGCCGCACAGTACCACCTCGACCTGACGCGGTACGCCCTGCCCATGCGCCACGCGCTCGAAGCATACCAAGGAGATCGGCCGCCGGTAAAGGCCATCTTCATGGGAACAAGAAGGACAGACCCGCATAGCGAGTTCTTGACGCCATTCAGCCCTACCGACGGCGATTGGCCGCAATTAATGCGCGTGAATCCGATTCTGGACTGGCACTATGCAGATATCTGGGCTGTGAGTGCCATCTGTGTCCTTGTACGCGTCTGTTTGACGCAGGGGATTGCTGACGCAGGCAGTTCATCCGACGGCTCGAGATCCCCTTTTGCAGCCTGTACAACCGGGGATTCACGTCGCTCGGCGGCACAAAGAATACGCGCCCCAACCCGGCACTGGCTCTCGGCGGCGACGACAAGGCGTTTCGGCCGGCATACGAGTTGGCGCGCGACGACGAAGAGCGCCTGGGCCGGGACCGGTAGGACCGCCGTGAACGACTCTTTCACGACATGGAGTATACGGGATACGGGACGGGACAAGATTTCCGCTTCGGCCAAAACGAAGACGATTCATGCGAATGTCAGAGAGAGATGTAGCAAGACCTGAAAGCGCCGGGATCATTCCACGAAGACCATGTTCCTGCCGCTTTAGAAGATAGAGCATAGAGCGCCGCGGCGGTATGAGCGATCAGGATATACAAGTGTACCTAGGACGGATTTCACTCGGAAGCGTATTCTGCTCTGAAAATGTACATATTGCTGTCCTCGTCTCGCGGCTGCGGCGCGGAAATCTGGGGTCTGATGCGCTGAGTTGGGGTGGGTCTTGGCCCTGCCGTTGCCGGCCCCGACTCGGCATCAGATGCCTCGGCTCATGATATGATTGCACCACTCGCTCGCCAACCGTCCGAGGGCCGGCTCGTCAAATCCAGCCCGACCCAACCTCAGCCCGTCCTTTGCACCGCCATGTGGCATCAGCGCCTCCCCGCCCGACACCGTTAGTCGCGTCTTCGCCTGCCAACCCCCCCGGCGCCAATGCCGCTCCGACCGATGACATGACCGACTCGAGCTTCATCCAGGCCCAGCAGCGCGTCGCCGCGCGCCGCCAGGCCCGCGAAGCCCAAGCCGCCG
>PKSG01000252.1:0-15105 GCA_002916505.1 Tolypocladium paradoxum
ATTAATAATATACCCGCGGGCTAACTACTATACCTATTATAATAGGCATGGTATTTAATAAAGTACCGATATGCGCCCCGTGGGCCCGCCGCCCCTAACTCGCTATAGCTATAGCGAGCTAACCCCCCCTTACCCCTTCCCTCCTTACTTATCCGAGGGGCTACCCTAATGCCTCCCCTCTATAGGGGGGGCACCCCCTTCTATATACTTAGCTAGGTCGCTATACCTAGTTACTTACTACTACCTCTAGGTTAACCTCGACCTAATACCGCTCTTAAGCTATAGGATATAGGTTTTCTTCTCCCGAGGGTTTTTCCTATATTAGTTAAAGGTAGAAGCTCTAGAGCTCTTAGTAGCTAGCTAGTATAATAGACTTCTTTTTTTTTTCTATTTTATAGAGACCTTATTCTTTCTTTACCTTTTATTACCTTTATCCTTATTTCTCATAGCTTTCCTTTATAAGTATAGTTTACTAATTATAATATAATTATATATTAGTATTTATACTTCTTATAATTTTTCCTCTTATAAGATTTAGTCTTAGTCTCTTACTTAAGGGAAGAGGGATAGATAGAAAATACTAAGCTATTATACTCCCTTATTTTTAATACATAACTAGAGGTACATAGTAATTATTCCTTTATAATTAACTCTAATATCTTTAATGCCTCTAAATATAATATTACTTTAGCTATGAATTATGCAAGAATAGCTAAACTAGTTAATCCCGCGTTTATTATATAATTTATAGCGAAAATTAGGCTACCTAAGGAAATTTTCGCGGTTATAATTAATAATCTAGTTCTCTAATAATTATCTATAAAAGGGGGATTTATTTCCCTAAAGTTAGAGAATAATAATAAACATTCATATTAAATTTACTTAATTAATTCTTAACTAATTAAATTATAAAGACCCGCTTTCTAGACCCACTTTAAGTCTATGATCTAAAAACTTCTCGGCAGGCCAGCCCTGCATTGTCCACCGTTCCTCTACGACGTCACCGCTCATTATAAGAGTATGCTCAAGGAGACAGCTATCTTGCTTCATTATAGCCCCGCTAAGCAACCGACTGCCAGTCCGCAGCACGCAGCGATCGCCAATCTCTAGCCTGTTCAAGTCGAACTTTCCTCTGGTATTTATGTGGGCGATAATGCTCGCGTCGTCGACGGCAACTCGATCGCCCAGAGTAATCAAATCCGGCTCCGTGAAAACAAGGTCAGGATGGCCATTGGCGAACAGGGCGCAGTCTCTGCCAATCTTGGCACCAAGTGCGCGGAAGTACAGCACCATCCAGCTGGTTCCAGTAAGCAAGCCGAGAATACCGTGGCTCCGGTAGCAATGGCGCCGGAGTTTCTCGATGCAAAGGAACAGTTGCCACCGCTGGCAATAAGACGACTTGTCCCAGTCGTAATTGCCAGGCTGTCGTCGCCCCAAAAGAGCCCATTTCGCCGCGATGATGATGGCCAGGGCTAACACGGCTTGCAAAGTTGTGAGAATGGCAATGGCCACCGAGGACATGCCGTACAGAACCAGCACCTGGACCCAGAAGCCGCCTTCACGGTTGACGAACCGATTTATGACCAGATCCACGGCCTGGATTGACGAGATGCTAGGAACGTTCCAGTAGAAGGAAGTGAAAACAGTCATGAATGCGGAATAGCAGAAGATAGCAGAGGGACCTAGGACGTGGTACGGCGCAAGCCCCAAGTAGAATGCGCGTCCAAACGGCGAGACGGTTTCTGGCACAGGCGGGTGCGCGTTGTCGTTGGAGTCACTGTCGGATGTTATAGACGGGTCTGCGGTCGCCTGGCATCGCCGCTTTCGGGACGACTTTCGCGCCTCAGCCACGGCGTTGTCGCTGCTCACGAGCTGGATCTGCGTTCGAACGGGTTGCTTCCTGGAGGCTCCCCCGCCCCCGGTGAGCGTGTCATCACTGCTCATGTGGTGGATGCGTGTCCGAGGCTGCTGCCTCTCCCTGGTCAAGTCGTGGCCGGTCGAAAGACAGACTGCGTCGCCGCCCCTGGAGCCCACAAAGTTGCCGCCCGGGCCGTACGACTTGCCCCTACGGGTCAGAGCACCCGACCCCATCACTGCTTGCTCGCCAATGTCAACACCGGGTAGGAGACAGGCGCGATCTGCGATCATGGCGCGATCCCCGATGGTGATCCTTTCGGACCCCGTACCATCCGAAGTGACGAGGTGGGCACGGGAGCCAAACACGACGTCGTTGCCTACATCAAGCAAGTGGTAGTCGCCAATGCTCGGGCCAGTTCCTGGCCAGTAGACCCGCTTGCCGACTTTGCTGCCTAGCATGCGCAGGGCGACAGAGGTTGCTTCATAGTGCTGCCCAAACATCGTCGTCATCTCCTGAAGCTGCGAGACAGGCATGATGGTCTGCATCAGGGCCGCGCGCCATGTTGCAACTGCCCCGCGACCCTTGGCAGCGCTGGGGCCAAGCTTGCCAAACATGGCATCCAGGACGGCCCTGACGAGGACGGCGAAGGCAAAGAGGATAAAGGGGCTGAAGAATGACCTCAGCGCCAGCGCAAGGTAATGGTACGCAACCCGCTCGGCAGCCGTGAACCAGTCAAGCATGTCCCGCAGAGGCGTGTCGTTGTCCAGCGGCTCTTTCAGGACCATGCCGACGAGCCCACCGGCCCAGGGCAGAAGCGACAAGACCCAGGCCACGAGACTCAGGGGCACCGTCAGCAAGCAGGTCAGCAGCCAGTGCGGCTTCGGCCCTCTGCTAGGCGATAGGTCGCGGTTTGCCTCGTCGGCGTCCTCCATCTCCCAGCTGGACGAATTGGGGCCGATGCAAGTGTTTGCAGGCACCTCGGACCCAGCCGCAACAATGGACGACATGCCGATGGAGCAGTTCTTGCCAATGACGATCTTGCCCAGATACATTGTCGTGTTGCCCTCTACTGCGAAGGGTCGGCATACACAGCCGCTCAGCGCCGCGCCGTCTCGGATGTCCAGGAGATCCCACTCGCCCAGGGCCACGCCAGTCAACTTGACATTCCTGCCAATCTTTGCACCCATGAGGCGGCAGTACACTCGCCTTGTCGACTCGCTCATGTTGAAAAAGCCCTTGCCGCAGATGCTCACAATCTTCTGCACCATCCACCACCGGGTGTGATAGCACCCCCACATGGGATACAGGCCCTCGCGATAGCGGCCGATGATTAACCACTTGGCCGCAATGCCGACTAATGGCGCGACGAATCTGATGACGAGTCGCGAGAACATGATGCTCAGCGTCACGTTGACCAGCCGGCCGGGCACCGAGTTGCTCGTAGGCCACTTCTGGGTGTAGCTAAGCGCGACGATGCAGACAGTCCACTGGAAGGCGCGCCGCAGGGGATACACGATGGCCAGGGGGACCAGCTGCAGGGCCATGAGAAGGGAGTTTGTCGAGCTGTTTGTCCTTGTGCAGCCCTCCACCTTGTCCTCGCCGCCCTTCACCGGGCCCATCTGGGCCACTTTGTCTATGTGAGAGGAGATGGCCCGGACGGTGCCCTGGTTGAAGACGATGTTAATCGGCAGCTGGACACTGAACATGGAGCGGAGACTCGACATGAGACGGCCGGCTCGCAGAGAGTCGCCCCCGAGACGGAAGAAGTCGACGTCGGGGGGAACATCGGCAGGGTGGCGAGACAGGAGGTCGGCAAACGCCTTGGTAACCTTGCCTTCTGTAGACTCGGCCAGTTTCTCCAGCGTCGCGCCCAGCAGGTGATCCAAGGCCCACTGTAGCTCCGCCTCGTCCACGTTGCCACGCTCATCCGTCGGCAGCGGCTCGGGCATGAGGTGCATCTTTTCAGGAACCATGTAGCCATGCAGGCGGTTAGAGAGGCGCTGCCGCAGTTGGGTAGCCTCCGCAGGCTGGGGTATAGAAAAGCCCGCCCTTGCCGGGGCCAAAAAGACCTCAATGGACTCATCTGCCGTGTTCTTTCGGCAGTGACACCTGAACTCTGCGGGGACTGCGGCGTTCAAGGTACTCGATACCAGCTCATAGTCGATAGAACACGGCCAGGACTTGATGGGAACCGAGATGGCCGTGTCCGGGGGCGGACACGAGGCGTGCCAATGTCTTTTCAAATAGGGCATGTCGTCGTCGATGCCGGGTATGTCTAGCCGCTGCCCGAGCATGATGCGCAGCAACTTGTTGTTTTTCTTGGGCAGGTCGTCCATGTAGGTAATGAGCGCTGGCCACTTGATTTGCTGGAGCGATGATCGCAGTGCGCTGTAAAGTGTTTTCAGGTCGACCCGGGGCATGTTGGCGGGCGTGACGAGTGCCACCGCAACAACCTCTTGGAGAATGTCGTGGGAGGCAGGAAATGCGAGTGCCTGACTGACGCGGCCGCTGATGGGAGAATCGGTGGATGTGGCTGCCGACATGATTGCGTTTTCAACCTCAAAGGGTGAGATGAGTTCTCCGCCTCGGTTTATAACTTCTTTGCTCCTGCCCGTGATATAGAGGTAGTCGTCATTGTCCATGTATCCCAGATCGCCAGTATCAAACCAGCCGTCTGCATTAAACGGCGACTTGTCGAGCGAGCCGTCAGGGAGAAGGTACCCGGGGAAAACAGGCTCGCTCCGCACACAAATCCTGCCAACCGTGCCGGATGGGACTGCCGCTCCAGACCAGTCCAATATCGTCAGTTCAGGGCCAGTGCTGATACCAGATGTCCCCTCACGATCCAGCCGATAGTCTAAGGGGGGTGTTGAGATTGGCATGCATCTGAGTAGTGGCAAGTCAGCTCTTTGGAACGAGGCGAAACGCAAGAAACGGGGGAGCTGCACACTCTGTCATCCCGTAGCTGGGAAGTACGACGCAGTTGAACGTGTCGCGTAACTGACATGCCAAGGACGGCAAGAGGCCGCTGGCGGCATTGCAAGCCAGCCTGATGCGGCTCCGCTTCAAAGATGAAGGGCGCTCGGAGGCCTGCGCGAGGATAACAGAGTGCATGGATGGTGACGCGTAGTACCACGTGGGCTGGACATCGTCGACGACATCCCAAAAGAGGTTGGGGTCAAAGGCTGCGCAGCACACAGTAGAACCCCCCGACAAGATGGGTGCAAATATGTTTCTTACCAAGCCGCCCCTGCCGAAGTCCGTCAGATTCCAATGTCCAACAGCGAGGAAGTTGCCATCTCCTTGGCAATTCTGCCTCACTTACACATGGTACAGCGGCATCATGTTGATGCAAATGTC
Source organism: Tolypocladium paradoxum (assembly GCA_002916505.1). Lineage (NCBI taxonomy): Eukaryota > Fungi > Ascomycota > Sordariomycetes > Hypocreales > Ophiocordycipitaceae > Tolypocladium > Tolypocladium paradoxum. The sequence goes on from PKSG01000252.1 coordinate 5,219, forward strand.
CTCCGAGGTTAGACCCCAGGAGTCCATGACGAACACCACGCCGGCGAGGATGGAATGTAGAGTCAGGGGCACTACTTTCTTTCTGCCGGATGTCCCGCTCGTGAAGAGGATCAGGCCGATATCATCTGCTTTGTTAGGCCTTGGCTTCTGCTCTTGGCCCTGGCATGGCATCGCTTCTCCAGCCGCAGTGACGAGCTTGATACCATCACCACCATCCCACTCCACGCGAAAGACCTCGATATTCGCATCGCGAACCCACGGCTCGGCAAGCCGCAGCTTTTCATAGTCGCCTGCTGTCGTAAGGATGAACTTGGCGCCAGCTTGGGTGACATCGGCACGAAACTGCTGCGGACCTGCCGCCGGGTTGATGGGAGCCGCTGTGTAGTATGTTGCTACCGCCATGCAAGTTGCTGCCAGCAGCGGCCCGTTGGGTAGGGCGATTGCGACATTGGGTTTTCGTCCAACCGTCCCGGTGGGCAGAGAGAAGCTTGTCGTGAAGTCGTACAGCCCCTGGTACGTGATGCAAGCCCCAGAGTTTGCCGCTCGCAGCGCCGGGCGGGAATCGTAGCGAATGAAGTCGGAGAAGGAGTTGTATGAGCCCTTGACCAATCTTGATGTGGCGCTGAGCAAAGAGGCAAGTTCTCCATCTGGGTTAGCCTTAACCGCCTCTGGGAACAGCTTGGAGAGACGAGCATAACACTTGATGAGAGATACGGCAGGCCATGGGCCCGAGATTTCGGTCAAGATGGTGTACAGCAGGTGGAGTGGCCGGTGCGAGGGTAGAGTTGTGGCCGGGATAGACGATAGAATCCCAATCTTGTCCTGGTGATGCGGCCGCAATGCTAGGAACTGGCTGCTCTCCCTGACATGCGACGGCGGCACGTCGTACAGCTGCTTCAAGAGGGCCGGTAACTCCTCGAGGGGAGCTTGCAAGTCCATCCTGACAGTCTTGTTAGCTTGCGCCTTGGTCGGTCAACCTCAGAACCTTCACCTCCTGCTTGTCATGGCGAGACAGACAATACAGCGTTCGTTCTTGTGAAACTTAGGCGAAGGAATCCTCGACTGGCCCGGTTTGGCAATGATTAGATTCGCCTAGATGTCATATGCTGGAGGGGAATCAAGTATCATATAGGCATCTTGAATGACTGACGAGCCTCCATTGCATACTTTGACGCACATTCGATCGACGATCCACATTGCGAAACCTTTCCAACACAGCGCATGCCAGTTACAGGATGGAAATGTTGTCAGTGATGGGCCTCTGCGGCCATGCATCGCCATGCGGAAGAATGGGCTGTGAAACTTCCCGGTCGATCTCCAGAAGCTCAAGCCCAATCGATCGGTGAGGTTACTATGGGCGCCGATCTTTAGAAGGTCTTCTGCATAGATATCATACACCGTGATAGGTTGAGCTGTATCTGGCTGTCGCGGTTGATGGCATGGCGCGCAGTCGAGTAATGGTGGATGAAACATGTCTAAGGTCAAGCTGACGAACGCCCCGCCGTGAGATTGGATGATGGTCTGCGAATGTATAACCGTCAGCCTCATACCGACCTGCTGATCTCCCCTAGTGAGTCGATCGCGAGAAGACGCTCTGCGGATGAGGCGGGCGACGATGACGGCGTCGCGTTGAAGATGTCGTCACAAGGGAGCGAGCTACCGGAATCGTCACAACCAGCAAGAGTGCGTCGAGGCAGCCTCGCCCGGATGGCAATGCGGAGGCTGCAAGATGCGGCGCACGAGCATGGTTGAAGCGGGTGGTCGCCGTCCGGTGGAAGGTGGACGAACGGCGTTGCGCCGGGAGAAGCACAGTGCCTTGGTGTCCGATCCAGCACATGACATCCAATGCTCACCGCACCGCACCGCGCCGCGCCGCAGGCCAAGGGAGCGAGCGCTTTGACAGGCGACGACGACGACGGCGGCGGCGGCGGCGGCCGGGGTTCGGAACGTGGGCGCGCCCAGAGTCGGGTGTCCGGGGAGCCTCCCGCGAGCATCCCCGAGCCAGCAGGAATGGAGACGCGTTCCCTCGCGACGATGCAAGTCTCCAGTCTGTCACGTCAGCGACGGTTGGGGGACCTGACTGACAGAGCAGGACATGCCATCACCAGCGATGCTGGGCGAAGATCCATGCCAGTCAGTGATCGACCTGTCGCAAGCCCGGACAGGAAGTACCCTCGCCTCAAGCTCAACATCGGTCCACAAAGCCCACAACGCCCATTCTCTGCGCATATCCACATCCGCCGGGACTTCATGCCGTGAATCTCGCTCCAGGTCGGCACTTGTCCGCGTTACCGAAAGGAGATGCTACGTTCCTAAATCTGCCGGCGTCGACAACTCGTGCGTCACCGTTATCGTCTGGGCCTGCATGCGGTTTGCCCACCAGTCGGGCAGGAATGCACCGCTTGATGATACCCTTCAGTCGCTGGTCCGCTGGGGTGAGACACTCAAGGAAGCACTCGGTCCCGTTCCGTGGGAATGGGCACCGTGACTTGCAAAGGTATCTAAATCAGTCAAGTTGTCCTAATAAAGCGGGGTCGGAAAGACAGGAAGCTTGCCAGCCGCCGCGATTTGGGCGAAACGCCTTGACGTCGTGCTCGTGCAGGCGAGTGAGAGGGTGGTCGTTCTGTGCGTGGGAAAGATATTTACGCCGGGAGTGAGGCCATACGCCTTGATTCGTCGGACTGTGATCATCTCACGTCATGCTCCAGGCTTTATTCTCACGACTCGGCTGAACACGACGATGAGGCGCCTCGAGGACGGAGGTGCAGCATCAAAGATGCTAGTTATTCATTTAGCCAGCCGATCGGCAGCCCCGATAAGCTGCACCACCGATACAGGCAAGTCACCTCAGGTACGGCCTATGAAGGTACGTACCTTTATTCCACAAGCCGTTGGCGTCGTAGCTCGCACTCGGCACCTTGCACATCACGATTCACCACCAACTTCCATCGACGTACGTCTTCCGCACCAAAGAACGTCCCAATTCCCGTGGGCACCCCGCAAATCCCGAGGGCAGAGTCCGACTCCTCTCTCTCCTGTGCATTCGTATCCATCAGGCCGAAGGCAACATGGCCTCGGCGCCATCCATATCCACGTGCGTGTTATTGCACTCCCGACACGCGACGTGAGGCCACAGGCTGACCAGCTTCGTAGTGTCTATGTGCAGAATCTGGAAGAGAGGGTGAAGCTAGAGCCGCTGACAGAAGCTCTCAAATTGCTCTTCTCCGAATTTGGCACTGTTGTCGACATTGTGGCCAAAAAGAATGTCAGGGCCAAGGGCCAAGCCTTCATTGTGTTTGACGGCCCAGACGATGCTGGCATCGCCATCGACGAGATGCATGGCTTCGAACTATTCGACAAGCCGATGAAGCTCTCCATGGCCCGGACTAGGAGCGATAAGACGGTCGAAGCCAAGTGCGATGGGGATGAACTGGAGGTGCACAAGAGACACCGCCAGGCAGAGAAAGGTAAGCAGGACATCTCTGTGGCCGGCCTACATATGCGCGCACTAACAGTCAGTGTTATTCTAGACAAACGCAGAGCCCTCGAAGCGGCCGATGGCCATAGAAACCTCAAGAGAGGTGCTCCAGCCGGATCAGAGACCCGGCCAGCCAAACTTCCCAGGCCATCCGGCCTGAAATCGACGGGTGCGACGGCGTCCAATGTTATTCCCGACGAGTATCTGCCGCCAAACAGGACCTTATTCCTGCAGAACATTCCAGATGAGTATGACGTCGAGGCACTGACAGCAATCTTTGGCCGGTTCGACGGACTTCGCGAAATCAGATTGGTGCCTGGCCGGCGAGGTATTGCATTTGTGGAATACGAAGCGGAGCAGGGAGCAATTACGGCCAAAGAGAATACCGCTGGGATGACGCTGGGGGACAAAACTATCAAGGTCACGTATCAACGGCAGTAGTGCCCATGAATCTAGCTCGACCACAGGTTTGACAGTCTCAATTTCATGACATACAGCGGGTCGTGATACGTTATCGTATGCCTCTGGCTATAGGTATTCATGCAGTCTTGACTCCAGCGTGGTCTAGCAGGCCGCCCAAACGAAAGAGCAAATGACAACACGTCTAGACACATCAGAAAATGACGTCCTCGTCTTCCTCTGCTGCCAGTATGTCTGCGGTGGTAGTCCCATGTTTCTCGGGTTCGTCGGCACTCTCGAGGTCTGCTGACGCTGCCTCTCGCTTGGCCTTCATCTCGGCGTCGGCTGCGGCCGTATCGCGCTGTTTCTTGTTTGCCACCTGTTTTCTTGGTTAGAACACTCGCAAAAAACAAAGCAGATGGACGCTAGTATGCCTGCCTTCTTGAGCCTATAGAACTCCTCGCGATCAAGCTCGTCTAGCTCCGAGTTGATGTATTTTATCGTGTTCTCGGTCCGAGGTATGATGACGTGCTCAATCGCATTCACTAGCTATGTTGTCAGCCAGACCTGCACAGCGGGGGCGTCCTACGATTATTGGGCGGAACGAACCTCGTCGATTGACTACTTTGATAACTTCGTCGAGAATGACAAAAGCAGTCTGCAGGCTTGCCAGCTCCACAAGGGCCTCGACAGCCCGTGCGTAGGTCTCCCTGCAGCGTTGGACTTGCTGCCCTCCTTTGCCCAGGCCGGTCAGGCCAAAGTCGTTGCTGCCCTCGGCCAAGTAGCTCTCGAAGGCGGGGAGAAGGACGCCGGAGACGTTGTCCTGTTTTGTACGGATTCGAAATCGCGCCGACTTGGCCGACTCTTGAACTTGATATCCGATGTCTCCCCCGACAGCGTACGTGACCTCGGCCAGCGAGAAGGCAGCGATCTGCATCACGCGTCCCATCTTCCGTTTCGCCTCGTCGATCCGTCTGGTAATCTCTGCCGCGCAACGATGGTCAGCTATGTCGAGAGTCGAATGTCGATCAGGCAAGGGGAGCCCGACCTCGAAAACGTCTGCAGGCAACCGCAACCGTCAGTTAACCGCAGCTAATATCCAGCATGAGCGGCCTTGGCCTTACTTGGTGAGAGCCTCGCTCTTCCGCTTCAGCAGGCTGTGGCCAGTTTCCGCCCCCTTGAGCTTCGCCTTCATAATGCCCAGCGACTGCCGGGTCGGGAAGACGGCTTCGCGGTCCTGGGTTCGGATTAGTTGGCAGACTTCGAATCTGGGGGGAAGAGGGATTGGAGTACCGCGGCACCGGACATGTTGGGCAGTAAGGTTGAGGTCACTAATAAGGTGCGTTGCTATCGTGAGAACAACCACTGCATGGGCCAAGCTGCGGTTGGGTGTCTTGGGGTCGCTGCGCCATGTTGCCCGCGCCAAGGCGTACACGAACTAACCCGGAAGGCAGTGAGTGGGTGGTGTGGCTGGTACATCTCGCCTATCGAATATATCCTTGTACCGGGTGTTCGTGCCATGCAATGCCGCGAATGACAAGATGGATGCACCAAGTACACTTGTTTGCCGCATTCGACGCCTGCGCAACTCAACAAGATACGAACCACGAACCGAACCAGGCCAGCGGCAACAAGGAGGTACGCCTCTACAACTCTGCCATTTCCGTCCCTACCAAGGCCGCGACTATGGGGGCAGCTGTGTAGCAGCCTTCGAACCAACCACAGAGTTCTTTTTCACAGCACTTCAAGTCGCTACATAGACACTTCGGCCGCGCCCAGCTGAGGCTGCCATGGCCGCCATGGCGTCGGTCAGCAGCAGGCCCAGGCGACCCGATTTACAAGTTGTTGTGAGTAGACATTAGACACTGGGCGGAGACGTGTTCTGCCCGCAACTGGCTGACTCTTCCCAACTCGCAGTCCAACGACGACTCGATCTACGAGCAAGACATCCTCCGCGACGTAGCCAGTGTCAAGCCGTGGCTAGCCTACATCGATTTCAAGGCTCGGCATGGCAGCATTCTCGAGCAAAACTTCGTCATGGCGCGCGCATGCGCTCAGTTGCCACGATCTTATAAGCTTTGGAAGCTCGTACGTCCCACCTCTTGCAGATAGCTGTCCAGCACTGCTAACCCGGTCAGTTCCTTCGCTTCAGAGTCAAACATATCGCCAAATTGAATCCAGCAATATTTGTTGCAGAGTACAAAAAAGTGAACTCGCTGTTCGAGAAGGCTTTGACTCTTCTGAACAAAATGCCCCGGATATGGGAGATGTACCTTGAATTTCTCATGCAGCAACCCGTTGTAACCTTGGCCCGCCGAACTTTCGACCGAGCTCTGCGAGCTCTTCCGATTACGCAGCACAACCGTGTATGGGCTTTCTACCTGCCTTTTGCTAATGCAGCGTCTGGTGCTACGGCCGTGAAGGTCTGGAGACGCTACATGCAGCTGCATCCCGAAGATGCTGAGGACTTCATTGAGCTGCTCGTCGGAACGGGCGCATACACAGAGGCTGGAAGGCGATACATCGACCTTCTAAACAACGTTCGCTTCGCCAGCAAGCACGGCAAGGGTCACTATGAGCTCTGGAGCGAGATGGTCGACATGCTGGTTGAACATGCGTCGGAAATCGACACCGAGTACGAGACGGGACTGAACGTGGAGCGCATCATCAGAAGCGGCATTGCCCGGTTTGCCGACCAGAGGGGTAAACTCTGGGCCGGCCTGGCAACTTATTGGATCCGGAGGGGCAGCTTTGAAAGGGCCCGCGACGTATTCGAGGAAGGGATTACCACAGTCATGACCGTCAGAGACTTCACACTCGTCTTCGACTCGTACGTCGAGTTTGAAGAATCTGTCATCGGGACTCTGATGGAAGTCGCTTCGATGCGCGCCGAAAAGGGGGTGTTGGACGACGACGCAGATTTTGAGCTCGACATCAGAATGCTACGGTTCGAGCACTTGATGGACCGCCGGCCATTCCTTCTCAACGACGTCCTCTTACGTCAGAACCCAAACCACGTCTCCGAGTGGGAGAAGAGGATTGCACTCTGGGGCGACAACAAGCAAGAAGTAGTGCAGACCTATACCGATGCAATTTCTGCCATCAGCCCGAAACGAGCCGTAGGGTCGTTCCATCAGCTCTGGGCGAACTACGCGCGGTTCTACGAGCGGGGGGGAGACATGCGAAACGCCCGCATCATCATGGAGAAGGGGGTTAAAGTGCCTTTCAAGTCCGTTGCCGAGCTGGCGGATATGTGGATTGAATGGGCAGAGATGGAGCTTCGCAACGAGAACTTCGACGACGCAGTTCGGATAATGGCAAAGGCTATTCAATCTCCGAAGCGATCCAATGTCGACTACTTCGACGAGAGCTTGTCCCCGCAGCAGCGGGTGCACAAGAGCTGGAAACTCTGGAGCTTCTATGTGGACCTTGTGGAGAGTGTATCCACGCTGGAAGAGGTCAAGAAGGTCTATGAGCGGATCTTCGAGCTTCGCATCGCAACGCCACAGACGGTTGTGAACTACGCCAACCTGCTGGAGGAGCATCATTACTACGAGGAGTCGTTCAAGATCTACGAGAGGGGGTTGGACCTCTTCAGCTACCCCGTGGCCTTTGAGCTGTGGAACTTGTATCTGACCAAGGCGGTTGACCGGAAGATCGGGATCGAGCGGCTGCGAGACTTATTTGAGCAGGCCGTTGAAGATTGCCCGCCCAAGTTTGCCAAGACGATTTACCTCATGTACGGCAACCTAGAGGAGGAACGCGGGCTTGCGCGGCATGCCATGCGCATCTACGAGAGGGCCACGCGGGCGGTTGCGGACGAGGACCGCGCGGACATGTTCAACTTTTACATCACTAAGTCGGCCTCTAACTTCGGGCTGCCGTCGACGCGGCCGATCTACGAGAGGGCCATTACAGCACTGCCCGACGCGGAGGCAAAGGAGATGTGCCTGAAGTTTGCCGACATGGAGAAGCGGCTGGGCGAAATCGACCGCGCGCGAGCAATCTACGGGCATGCGTCACAGTTCTGCGACCCTCGAACAAACGTGGACTTTTGGACGAGGTGGGAGCAGTTCGAGGTACACCATGGCAATGAAGACACGTTCAAGGAAATGCTGCGTATCAAGCGGAGCGTGCAGGCGCAATACAACACGGATGTCAACTTTATCGCGTCGCAGGCCCTGGCCCGCAGCCAGCAGCGAGCAGACGGCGGCGGCGTTGGGGACGAGGCTGCCGATGCCATGGCAGCTCTTGAGCAGCAGGCAAGGGCACCAGAAGGCTTTGTAGCTGCGAGCACAGGGCCAAGGGGCGGGGCGGCGGCAGCAGCTGCGCCGAACTTGGCATCGAACCCGGACGCTATTGATATTGATGGTCTTGATGATGATTAAAAAAAAAAATAGGTAATGTTTTTGTACATGGACGGAGGGGGGTTTGTCGGCGGCATCCCTTGGCTGTTTCCTGGGGGTTTCCTTTGCATGCCCCTATTTTTCATTGATGGGGAAACAGTGAGAAGGAGAAAGAAGAACAACTCCCTTGCACAAAACCAGTCTCGTCATCCCCCCAAGGGCTTGTCGGTTGGCCAGGGGCTAGGCTCACTTGCCGCCCTTCATCTCGGCGATCTTTGCGTGATACTTGTCGGCGTAGTTCCTGTCGATGTGGCCGTCGCGAGAGTTGGGGGTGGCGTATATGGAACCCTTGCGCTTCTGGAAACGGCTGGGGGGCACCTTGGAGGCGTCTGGGGGCACAAGGTACTCAGCACTACCGAAGTAGAGAGGGCAGGCAATAGGGTAGGGGACACGGGTACGAACCCCATTCATCGCTCAGCCTGCGATCCTTCTTGGCGCCGCCAGTGGCAGGCGACTCGGTCATGGCAATGGGGGCGGGATCCGTCGACGCCTGCTGCTGCAGCTGCTGCTCCTCCTCGTCCTTCTGCTGGGCCTCGGTGGTCGATGCCATGGTAGGGTAGCCGGGATGGGGGCCCTTGGGCTAATGATGCACGAAGTATGTATGTGCTGCTGGGCAGGGCGCCTTGGCAAGGCAAGGTTTGCGGTCAAGGTCAAGGTCGAGAAAGGCAAGGTACGGATGGTAGGTGTGCGTTGAGCTGCCAGCCACGGTATTGCTGCTCAGACGTGCGCCGGCCGGCCGGACACCAGGGCAGAGGAGGCCTTATATACCTACCTAGGCCTGGACAGCTGCGTATGGCCTACCTACCCAAGGTAGGTACCTACCTTACCTGGAAGGAGGGCACGCACCTCGGGTTTCCGTGTTACCCCGCATGGTCGTACGAAGTACCGACTGTTGGCATCGCGGGCTGCCTCTGGGCTCTGGGCGCCCTCTCCTCTTTCCGGGCTGATGATGGCGCAGGGCCATTGACGTCATGCTCGATGGTCAGTGGTCAGTGGTCACGACGCGCCTGTCGGAGGGATGCTCTGGGGCGCACGCATGCCTCGTACTACAACAATCAGGCAGGGCAGGTCGAGGCAATGACGCCACGGTGCTTTGCTCGGGGCGAGCGAGGCAATCCCTGATGCCGCTGCTCTCCTCGGCAGCCAAGGGCGATCCGGAGAGATCCATACGAGTACCTCCCTCATCCTTGTGTGGGGCAGGTGGCTGTGCTGCGGCCGTCGTCACCAGCAAACGCGAATCTCGTATGTAGCACTCGGTTCGAAGCACGGACTACTCCGTCCTCTGTACTTCGTGCCACAGGTTTCCTTCACTACCTTGCCCTACACTGCGATGCCGAACCCAAGGCGCCTGGTGAAACACGGGCACAGCAGTTCGCCTGGCTCAACGCCACCGACAGTCATAGACGTATAGCAGTCCGTAGGCGCAATGTGTTATTATCGCGTGCCTCGAGGCCATTGACGCCTGCAAGCAAACGCCACAGCTCGCTGGGCTACTCCGTCACCGTTCCTGTACTCGTATGTCATGCGCCACCCACAGACCCACCTGCTCTGTCCGACCTTGGTTCACCTTGGCTCACCCCACCTCACCCCACCTCACCCCACCT
>PKSG01000252.1:15180-67937 GCA_002916505.1 Tolypocladium paradoxum
TCACCTCACCTCACCTCACCTCACTCACCTCACTTCTGCACCCTGCAATTCCAACCTCATCACCCAGCACCAGCACAACGCAGCGCAGCGCAGCGCAGCGCACATGCCGGCCGCCAGCCCTCCCCCCTCATGCTGTCGCCCCTTGGCCGTCTCCGCCCTCGGCTTGCCATGAAAAAGAGGAAGTTCTACTTGTTCCTCCGCGACGGCCACACGCACCCACCCACTACCAGCGCCAGCGCCAGCGCCAGAGCCATGCCTCCGCCTCCTATACAGCTCAACGCCCGCGAGCAGCAGCTCCGCCGCCTGCTCCTCGACGTCTGCCGGTCCGTCGACGCCGCCGGCGACGTTGGCGAGCCCCTCGTCGTGCGCTGGGCCGGAGGCTGGGTTCGCGACAGGCTGCTCGGCATCGAGAGCCACGACATTGACGTGGCCATCAACGCCATGACAGGCGTCGCCTTCGCTCAGCGCATGTGCGGCTTCTGCGCCTCACCCGACGCCGTCGACAGACATGCCATCGGGCCCGACGACGTTGGGAACCTCCACAACGTCGCCCGAAACCCCGAAAAGTCCAAGCATCTCGAGACGGCCATGGTCAGGATGTTTGGCCTCGATCTCGACTTTGTCAACCTACGCCGGGAGACGTACGCCAGCGACAGTCGCAACCCGCACATGGAGTTTGGCACCGCCGAGGAAGACGCCCTGCGCCGCGATGCCACCATCAACGCCCTCTTTTACAACCTGCACACAGGCAGCGTCGAAGACTTCACCGGTGGGCTCCCAGACATGGCCGCCCGCACCATCCGAACCCCGCTCGACCCTTTGCAGACCTTTACCGATGATCCCCTGCGCGTGCTGCGCCTCGTGCGCTTTGCCAGTCGCCTGCAGTTCACCATTGACCCCGCTACAGAGCAAGTCATGGACCACCCCAAGGTCCTGGATGCCCTCAGAGTCAAGATCAGCCGAGAGAGGGTGGGCGCCGAGCTCGAAAAGATGCTCAAGGGTGAGTGCTTCCCTTCCCTTCTTTTCCTCGCGTGCGCCAGCGGCCTTGGGGGAATGTAGCTGACGGGCAGGACGCGTGCCGACCAAAAGGCAGCCATCCTCGCAGAGCGTTGGAGCTCCTGGACAGGCTGAATCTCTACCACGCCATCTTCACGGACCCCGCCCAAGAAGCCCCGACTGGACCGGATACGACGCGCTGGCACGCTGCCTACCAATGCCTCGACCATCTGATGCAGGATCGCCGCCCCGGCTCCATCTGTGCCCTCCTGGTTCTTTCCGACGATGCCGCCTACCTGGCCTGGAACCTCGCCGCGGTCTGTCCCTGGATGGTCGTCCAAGACCCGCCGGACCCCGGCCGGAAGGCAAATGCGCCGCCGCCAGTCGCCGTGGTTGCCCGCGAAGGTTTCAAGGCTCCCAACAAGCTGACCGACGTAATGGCCGCAAGCCACCGACACCGCAAGGAAATCGTCGAGCTGAAGAGGGCCGTGTGCAGCAAAGAGCCTTTCACCCGCGAACGGGATAGGCTCGGTATGGCCATCCGACGTTGGGATGCTCAGGGGGGTTCTTGGGTCCTGCAGGTCCTCAGCGCGCTGCTCGTCGACGCCATGGAGCATCTTGAGGCGTGGCCGGGCCGCGAGAGCAGGACGACTGGTGCTAGCGGGTGGGCAGAGCGCGAATCTTTTTTCAGCGGTTGGCAGAAATTCCTAGACCATCTTGTCGAGCTCGACGTTTACAACGCGCCGGCTCTGAAACGGCTTCTGGACGGCCGCTCTCTGGCACGGTCGCTGGGGGTGAAGCCCGGGAAGTGGACCGGCGGAGCCCTGGACGTATGCATGGCGTGGCAGCTACGGAACCCGCACGAGACAGACCCCCAGGAGGCGATAGAGGAGGTGCGGAGGCGGCGTGACGAGCTTGGGATACCCGCGGCGGGATGAAGCAATACGTACGCATGGGTGTATGTGAGTCGGCTGCGGCACTGTCGATCTCGGCTGCATGCGAGAGCAACCATGGAGCGAGCGACCGTCTCGTGAAGCTTGGTTGCGACCGTGGCTACCTAGGTATGCTACGGCCCCCTCTCGTCCTCATGTCTCCTTGGGTTGGGCTGCAGGCGCTGGGTCCTCGTAGGCGAGGTGCTCGTAATCTGGGTGGCCTCCGCTGGGCCTTACAATGTGCTAAGCGGGAGGCGGCTCGTGGGCCGTGCGAATGATGTATGACTGACACTATCTGTGACGTGGCTGAAGTGGTTATGTGAACTGGCCTACAGGCCAAGGTACACAGTACCTGCCAAAGGACGCACAGTACACACAGGTTCACCGTCACAACTTTGTACATCCAATCCAGCCTGCGCTCGCCTCGGCGTTGCCTCCTCTCCGTCGTCACCCACCGCCCCGACTTGGCGCATCGTCAGTGCACCATCCGTTGCTCGACATGCGCAACGCAGCGCAGCGAGCGACCATGCCTGAAGCTTCAGTTCCCCTGAGTCGGGCCAACAGCGACCGGCTTCAGCAGCTCGGCCTCCTTGCCCGTCAGCAGCTTAGCTTGGACGATGCGGCGCAGAGGCTGTCCAGTGCGCCAGACGAGAGGGTACGAGAGCGGTTACGTCCACGTCCACCCACGTCCACGTCCACCCACGTCCACGTCCACCTTACTCCTCCACTACCTTGGGTGGCATGACACGCTCTGCAACCTTGTTCTGACCCATGCACGCATGCGCAGAGCCGACATGACGCGGTGCTCCAGCTCTTTGCGAGCCTGTCGTGCCAGCACCGCGAGCCCGAGGCCGCTCCAGGCCCGCCGTCCTCGCAACGACACGGGCAGCTGCATCAGCAGCAGCAGCTCAGCCCAGCAGCAGCTTCTACGGTCGCCCAGTCGCTCGTCACCTCTGTCCTCTCCCTGGGCCGTGTCGCAGGTACGCCGTCTCACTCACCAGTCACCAGCTCATCCCATGGGCCGCCCACCTCCATGCGCCTCACTCATGTCCTCCAAGGCCTCACGAGAAAGCCTCACTCACTCACCTACCCACCCACTCATTCAATCACTCACGTGTTGCCAGATTACACTGCAAGGGCTCTCACGGCCGAGTTGGCCTTGGCTTGCCTAGAGCTACTCTCCACCGCATCGTCGGCCCCCCTGGACGACCAGGCCCTCTTGTCCATTGTCTCCTACACCGACGTCCATGACCCGTGGACCACCCACGCCGCCTCTGGTCTTGCTGCCCGCCTCGCAGCATCACGCTTGCCTGCCGACAGGCTCGCCGCCTTCATCGTCGGACCGCTCCTCCAGGCCTACGTCCGGCCTGTCTTCTCAGGGTCGAGCGACAAGGTCACCAGCTCGGGTCGGCCTGTCCAGTTTCACGGCCGCCCGGGCAGTCCTCGAAAGCCAGGCATGGACGACACGCCACGCTGGAAACAGAGCGATCCACCAGTCACGTCTGTCTTCCGCTGGGCAGTCGAAAACGCTCCTGTTGGTTCACCCTCAAAACCCCCTTTCCCAGCACCCGAGGACCGAGACAGCGCGCTGGCTAACACACCCGCAGACATCCCTCATCGCAGACAACTGGCCCTTGTTCCTGCCTGTCCTGCTCTGCTTGGTCGAGGATCATGAGAGCCATGAGAGGGGCAAAGGGCTCGCGCTTCTCGCAACCTTCCTGTCAAAATGCACACTTAAGCTGCTGCGCGTCACTGGTATCGGACACCTGTTTGAGGAGGCAGTCTTCCCCACGCTCCTGTTTCTCCCCAACCTGACCCCGGAGCAAGACTCGGCCAACCTGCTTCGCCTGGCCTACCCGGTCCTCTTGCAGCTGGCCGAGGCAGACCCAGACCCTCAAAGTCACCGACGGCGACGCTTGCTGGACAGGCTCGTAAGAGATGGAATCATGGCTGGCTACCTCCACGCGTCCCAATATGCCACCATCGTCGAAGTCTTGATGCGCAATATGGCCGCCACCGTGTCTTGCCTGGGCATCTTTTCCGCCAAGCATCTCCAGGTGACCCGAACCGTACCCACAACGATGCCGAAAGCCTGCTGACAGCGATGCCTTGCCTAGAACCTCCTTCGCATGATTGAGTCTGTCATGACGGACCCGTATTCCATTGCACGCCCTTCCACGATCGTGTCCGCCGGCAAGGCTTTGGATGCTCTTCTGTCTCATTGTTGGCCGAGAATCCCAGAGACCGAACACGCAGGGCAGATCCTTCGCATCATTACCGTGTGCTGGCTGAACTTGGGCGACCAAGAGGACGAAACGGCCCAAGGTGCCCCAGCGAGTGACAGAGACTGCATTCGCAAGCAACTCCTCGTGTCATCAAGACTATTCAAGTCCGTCTGGGCAGGGCCCGACCTCGAGATGCAGCACAAGCTGGCCGAGGCTCTGTTGCAAGAACCCCGAATCGCCCCGCTGTTCCCCGAGTACGCATCTCCGCCGTCGACAAGCCAGTGTCCAGCCCTGGCCAGGGAGTGAAGATGCGGCCAAGCCACGTGTCGGCCGGGCGAGGGGTCAGTCGAGGGGCTGCTGCTTGAAGAAGGACTTGCCGCGGAGCCACTTCCGATAAGCTTTGTATCGCTTCTTGGGGCCATCCTCGTCTGTCACGGTCAGTGGATTCTCACCCACCTTTAAGAGTTCTGCGTAGACGTCCAACTCTTCCTCAGTACCAGCCACCGTGAGGCCTTGGTCTTGCCAGCTGCCGCTGATGTACTCTTGATATTCGGATGAATCGACATCCACGGGGGTGTCGCTGGAAACTACGAGGGGTAGGTTCTGCGGATGACGGATATATCGTTCATAATCATCTGCCTCCTGCTCCCTGACCGATGGGTTTAGGGAGTCGTGAACCGCCTTCGTAAATGTCCACTGTGCTGCCTTGGACTTCTCGAGCGGCGTAGGCTTCGTCTTGCCGCGGTCGAGAGACGACGGGCCGGCCGCGGCAGGTGACTCGTCGACGCCGGGTAGCCCAGGGATCTTGCCCTGCACTGGCTGCAGCCAGCGCTGCAGCGACATGCCTCTTGTTGCCGTCCTCCCCGAGGTGACCGAAGCGGTGTCATCTTCTGCAGCCGGCAGCCGCGGCGAGTTAGCAGGACTAGGATACGCCGTCGCCCGCTTCGTCTTCTTTTTGTCCCCGTCCACGTCGCCGTCGGTGCGCACACGGAAGGGGCTCAGGTCGTATCGCCCGTCCTGTGTCGACTTGAGGGGGATGTATTTGATGGTCGAGTTCATCTTGTACGCGAACATCTTGGGGAACGACGACAGCGTGGCTGGTCGATAGTACTCAAGCCAGTAGTCGTCGAAGAATTCCACTGGCAAGGAAACGATTGGCCCGCGCAACGGCACCAGAGGCGGGATCCTTCGGTCCTCGAGGCGACCCGGCGTATACCAATTGATGTAGTTGCCCCGTTTCGTGGCAGACCAGTCCCTGGGGTCGGCGTGGTGGAGATAGTAGTCGGTGGCGAGGTCCCAGAGCATCGGCTTGCCCTGGGTGAAGATGTAGTTGCCGAGGAACAGGTTGTACGCCTCCTGCCGCTGGCTGTCCAGGAACGAGTTGTTGTAGTAGCGCTTGAAACTCTCAATCATGTCGCGCGAGTGGCTGGTCCACTGGTTGATCTTCCGGTACGTCTCCATGGTGTTGACGAGCTGGGACCCGCCGTACTGCACCGCAATCGTGTCTCCATGGTCGTGCCACATGTGGGTGAAGAGGTTGACAGCATCTGTGTCGTACTCGACGGACGTGTCCTCGAGGATTCCAAGGGCATGCAGCTGGTGGCCGAGCGCCCGCTTGCCAATGACGAACTGGGCAGCGTTGGTCCGGTCCAGACAGTCGATGCAGTTCGTCCGAGCCACGCCGTTCTGGGCCGTCATGGCGCTCGTTCGGCCGTCGCCGTTCTGGAAAAAGCCGGTGGTCCGGACGACGGACTCGGCGATGAGCTCCAGGTTGCCAATGACATCTCCGCCACGGACCTTGGACGCCCGGCTCATGTCCCACGCCTTGTGAATGATTCTCTTCCCCGGCGGCAGAAACTGGTTGAGGTAATCGATGGCATGCGTGTACTCTTCCAGTAGCTTGGACTCCCTGGGCTGCCGCTCCTTGGCCTTGATGAGGTTCACCACGTAAATGGGCGCGCCGTACCGCTCGAGCAAGTCGTCGAAATGGAGAGCTGCAGCGCCATAAAACGGGTCCACGAGGTTGAGCTCGATGGGGGGCTTGGGCGTGACGCCTGTGCCGTCCTGAGTCCAGTACAGGGGGATGCTCCCGCGATGCTGCACATACGAGGTATACTGAGGGCTGCAGTACAGCCGGGGGCCCGGGGCGTGAAAGGACGTCGTCAGAGACTCTGCCACTATTTGCTCCGTCTCCACGTCGTTGGCGACGTAGCCCTGGCTGGCGGGTCAGCCAGCGCTGGCAGATGGGATACATAGGGGCAAGGTACGGAGGACAGGGGCCTTCATGGCATACGTACCATATCGTTGGCGCCGCGCTTGAGAAACCGGGCGCCGGCAAAGTAGCGTGACCGTCGGGCAATGACTGTGATGTGCGCCGTTCGACCGTAGATGGAGAGGGCTTCTCCCGCATTAGCACACATTGAGGCTGACGGCGTATGACGCCCACTCACCTGCTTGGTCGATGTACCCGTGGATGATGGGGCGGCACCAATCATAGGCATCTCGAAGGGCCCCGGCAGCCGGCTGGAGCAGATAGTCATTCCATATGAACATGGAATTCAAGTCCTCGTCCGAAGGCGGCAGGATGCCCCTGGCAAGAGCCGTCCTCTCCCTCGTGATGTTGTGCTGAAGGGTCCGGGTCACGTCGTAGGAATAGCTGTAGTAAAAGGACCTGGTCAGGTCGAGGTTGTTGAGGATGCCGAGAAACCTCTGCTCCTCGGTGTTTCGGGAGTCTGGCTTGGACCGCCGGGGAGTGAGCGGGATCAGCTCGGTGCCTTCGATCTGGTATATGTAGTGGCCGCCAACCATGGCAACAGTGCTCTTCTTGGTGATGAGGAGCATGTAGTAGGGGCCGGTGAACTTGATGAAGCCCAGAAGGCCCCAGGTGGTGCAGCGCAGCTTGATGCCCCCCGTCCCCCGGTTGCCGTCATCGATGGTGTCCAGGAGCTGGTTCATCTCCTTGAGGCTGTATACGATCTTGTCGTCGGTCATGTTGAGCTCTGCTCCCTCGGTGGTGCGGTCAATCTTGAGGATCCTGTACCGCTTCTCGCTCACGTCGACCCCCACAACGTAGTAGCGGCTGGCCGTCTCGTACAAGCTGAACTTGTGCATCTTGTAGACCAGGCGGTCGGGGGTCCTGTCGTCGTCATCGTCACGGTCAGCGGTAGTGGTGGAGGTCATGCGGGCTGCCGAGTCTGGGCTCGAGATTCGGATAAAGGGCTTAGCCACCGCCGGCTCATCGTCGTTGTCGTCCTCGGCAGCCCGGCCGCGGGAGCCTACGGGGTCTGACGCCAGGGGGCTTGCTGCCTCATTGTTCTGGAGGAGCGGAAAGACTGGCGCGCCGTCGGCCGGGTCGGGTGTCCGAGGCTGGGGCACGTTGCTCGCCCCAACCGCGCCCGCCGAGCTCGTGGTAGCAGCGTCGGACATGACGGAGGGCGAAGAGGCGTGGCCTGGTGCCATGGAAGGAGTCGGGCGCTGAGGCAGGCGGCTATTGCATGGCGAGATTGCGCACAGGTGGTATGCTCACCCGAGGAGCTTCCCAGCAGGCACCAGCCGCTGCACCGTACTGCGGGCGCCACGTTCGTCGGCGACGGAGGGCTGCAGGATGTGGATGGAGCAGCAAGGCGAGAGCAGGGCGACGTGCGCAGTCGACGATTGGTAGGTAGAAAGGAGTCTGTTGAAGTGGTAGACGAAGCGTGGATGGAATTGGGTCCCGGGGCACGCTTCAGCTGCTGCCGGAGGTGATGATGAGGTAATGCACATGGAAACAGGCAGTTCCATTCCAAATAAGGCAACGAGCTTCAGTGGGGCTATGCCAAGTGATCTGGACACGCCTGGGGCGTGCACTTATGGCAGCTGTTGCGTGCACTCATGCGACCTGTTACTCCTTACCTACCTACCGAGTACCTATCAGCAAGGTAGATAGATAGCTTTATACCTTGCTCGTAGGTAGTTTTCCCAACGAAGCATGGCACGGTGCATCTGTCCCCGACTTAGGCGCTTGTAGGTACTCCGCAGCTACCTTTGGGTATTCACATACAGTGCTCTCGAGTACTTGCATCTCTGCCTGGCCCAGCTTGCAGTTGCTCGTCACCGTATTGTTGGTAGCCTCTGTGCATACCTAGCTAGAGACGGTCTTGTCTCTACATCGAGACCTGCCATCGCATGCAACGCGAAGCTTCCGTCGACCGCATGTCCGCAGCTTAATTCAAACTACCTCCCAACGTAGGCCGGCGTGGACTGCGGAACAGGCAGAGGGCATCGGCAGCTCAGTCCCGGTCATCCATGGCCGCTGCTGTCGCCTCTTTGCCTACCTCGCCCCCCTTCTCCATCCCCTGCTTGGCCCCCTCGTCCTTCGCCGCCGGGGCTGCCTCAGGCTCCTCCGCCGATAAGTCACTCCGTAAATCCGGCAGGAATCGATCAACCCGTTTCCACGTCTCGTTCCACAGAGTCTTTCTGGACGGGTCCTGCATCGGGGGCACCAGATACCCACTGCTCGCCATGAACAGAACCACGTTCTTCAGGTTCTCTCGCACAGCCTCCTCCTGTGTTGGCGTCAGTATCGGCAAGATGAATGCACCCAGGACAAGCCACGGCCACTTACCAGAGTATCTCCTTGCCCACTGTTCATAAGGCGGTCCATGATGTCGATTATCTTAACCCACAGGTCCAGCATCCCGTCCCACTCAGAGAGCAACACCAGATACTGAAGAAATACTTTGCACAAAAGGGAAGCAGATTGGACTCGCATCTCGCTCATCCCATCCCGATCTGACAAGAACACTTCCGGCTTCAGGAGCCGGAGTATCAACGGGAACAAAACCTTGCTAAATATCGCGGTCCACTCCTTCGCGTCAGTGCATGTGAGCTCTGGTGAAAGGAGCGACCGCTGCATGGCCGAAAAGGCCAGCTGGCGCACGTCGCGGCATGGGTTCGTGCACTGTGTCGTCAGGGCCTGGAAAATGGGAAGCCAGTAGGCCGACCAGGCTGCGTGGCGAGTCAGTAACTGTATTCGTGGCCCAGTGTCCCAGAAGCACCCACCTTCACTGCTTTCCAGGTGGGACTGTTGCATCAGCTGGGGGATACGGGCCGTCATGTTTTGCAACGTGTTCACTGCTCTGCAAGCTCGCGCGACGGTTTGGCTGTCGCTACGGCGGCGAGACGAAAACGGGTTAACAGTGCTTTGGAGTTACGAGAGTATCAAGCGGGAACCACTAACGCCTTCACATCCTTCGCTGGCCGCTCCACTTTGCGTTGTGCAGCGTCCGTGATTTGCCCAAGTGTCGCATGCGGGTTGGCGGCCGAGGCAAAGTGGTCTAGGAGGGAGACGGCCGCCTCGTAGTTGTCTGCCATAATGGCAGGCGGGTTTCCTGTGCTACCCTTCTCTAGGATGTCGAAGACTAAAGCCGCAGACTCCGGGCTTCCGGCGAGGACCCGTAGAATAGCCCAGAAATCTGGAGACGTCATCATCTCGCTTCTCAACGGGCCGGGTTCGTCGGTGCAGGCGGCGAGGCCCCTGAGAACTGTTTCCGAGGTCTTGGCTAGAACATCGTGTGGGAGGCTCGAAACCGTGTGGAGTAAGAACGGAACGTTGACGAAGTCATGATTCTGGCTCCATTGTCAGCGCAACCGACGAATAGTAAGATTGAGAAGGCACGGCTGCCGAGCCACCCACGTAGCTGTACTTAAGTATCATCAGAGCATAAAACGTCGCTCGGGATACGGTGATGGGATGCCAGTTCGCAGAATCACGCAACAGTCGTTGTAGGGTGTCAAACACCTGTTTCCCCATGCCCTCGACGGATGCGGCGTCCCGAACGGCCAGAATCGTGCAAAACTCTAGAACGTAGGTTGCGCTTGGATCATATTTAGGCAGTGCCGTCGCGAGACTTTGGCCGTTTGTTGGCGGAACGGCCACCGAGTCCTGCTTGACGCTTATGACAGTGGCGTGATCGTCCTCGGGAAACTGATCCAGGAGAGCCTGAACCAGGTCCGTCGCTGATTGAGCCGACAAGGTCCTGGTCAAATCAGTATATTCGTCATGTCTCGGCTTAGTCTTGCCCACTCACGCGATGTTGTTGAAGACGTTGCCCATGTTGCACGACTTCACACAGTCGATTGTGCAGAGCGTGCTCTCAAGCTCCTCTTCGGACGGCTCCGGCGGGTCATCTGCTGCATAGCTGGAAATATAGGACGTGAAAGCACTGAAAAATCCCGCTTCCGCTGAACGTGCGGCTCGGTCGATCACTTGTGACGGCATTTGCAGGGGAATTGCCGTGATCGGCAAGGACAAGTGGCTGGCCGAGGCAAACGACGGGATCAGAGAGTTTACAAACAAGTTGCGCCATATTTGTATGACCTTTGCGCAGTTAGTGAGGCCCTTGTTCTCAGCTTGACAGCGAGGTCGAGGGTGACTTACGTGTTTCCAGCTTCGCCGAATGAGCGCCTCGCTGCCAGTGACCACCCGGAACAGCACGAGCGTTGCGAGCTGGGCTCGGAAATCCCTACCTAGCTTGACTGCCAGCTCGCTGACCATCACACTGCCATCGCCAGCCTGTACTTCGGTGTTCAGCGACGTGTTGAAGGGAATCTCGGTAGCCAAGGTGCTCATATGGCTCAGGCAATACACGATCTGGTCAAGTGCTTCAGTGTTCTCGTACTTGGCTGCCACACGAGCACACTCGTCAAATCCTGTGACTACTCTGGCAAAAACAGCATCATCGGTCGCAGACATGAAGACGTATGAGAGTGTCGAAACAATAGGCTTCCACGTAGCAGCGAACATGTCGGCGTCGTAGATGTTGGTGTTGCATATGACCAGGCCGCCGGCGGACTCGGTTTTCAGCAGCAGCTCCCTCCATGCATAGTCAAAGGCATGCTTGTTGTCGTGCTCATCGGGCAGAATAATCTCATTCGACTTGATGGAGTCGAATATGCCCCTGAGGTACTCCACGGAAAAGTCCTGACCGTTGTTTTGCCCCCGCAGATTCCTTGAAAAGTCGTCAAAGGTCATGCGCTTCGACGATTTGAGATTTGGGTTGTGCTGGTCGGTATTCAGAATGATTATGGCGTAGGTCAGGATGAAAACGGCATCCTTGTCGGCCACCTCGCCAACTTCATTGCCAGAGCAGTACTTCTCTGAGAAGGATTCCACTATCGATGCAATAAGCGGCGCCTCGCCAGGCAATCGAAATGTCTCGAGTAGTACTCGGAGAGCTTCATCGATACGCTTCCCGGAGAAGTCAAACTGGTCCATAAAGGCCTGCAAAATAGCTTCGTTGCCTTTCTTGGACAGAAAATCGCCCAGGACGGACTTGGATACCCGGGATGTTCCCTTGAGGAACTGGGCTATCTTGACCGGGTCCTTGGCGTCAGTGACGATCCCCTGTGCCTCCAAGTAACCCAGCCCGACCTTGGGCTTTTCGTTGAACTTGCTGGTTCCCTTGACTATGATCTTCTTTCTTCGCCGCTTTTCCCTGAGTTGAGCAGGGTCCGGGTACCCTTCGTACACCGGCGCCTCTTGCAGCCTCTCGGCCAAAAACTGGATGTATCGGAGCAGGGCGTCCAGACACAGTGGGGGAACACTCGTAGTACTCCAGGTAGCAGAATCCGGGAGCGCATTGCGCGAAAGGAGACCAATCATGTCTTCACAAAGATCGGCTCGGTCCTCGTCACAGTCATAGTTGACAAAAAGCTCGGCAACAAAGGTCGGCATGCGTGACAAAACCCCGAGGCTTTCGACCATGGCCTGCCGAGCATCGGGCTTGCGAGCGCCGCCCTCCAACCCAAGCTTTTGCCTATCCTTGACTGATACTGGAGTGGAACGACCGCTGCCCTGTTGCGAAGGCGGAGGCTTTACCAGCTTTGGGGTTTCCGGTATACCGGAATACAAAGACGGATCAATGCCAGGTTCGCGGGGAATGTGTACCGTAGGGTGAAGGCATGCGACTAGGTACGACAAGAAAAGCTCTTGTTGCAGCTTGAGGACGCCTCTGCAGGTCGCCAGCAGTGTTCCTGCCACGATCAACGACTCTTGCAGGACAGCCATGTTGTCGGATCTGACCAGCTGGAAAAGATAGCAGCATAAACGGTCCTCTGCAATAGTGGCCAGAGCTGGGTGTCGGGCCACGAAGGGCCCAGATACCTCGAGCGCTACATGAAGGATACGCATAGCCATGACTCTCATCGTATCGGTGTGTTGGCGGTCGTTGGGGTCCAAGAAATTGACGAGAACCCGGAAGAGTTCTCTGACGGAGGGCAGGGAGTAGGGCTTGAGGTCCAATGACTCTGTGTCGTCGCTGTCCTCGCTCGGGGCGGCGCCTTGGGCTGCCTCAGGCAGCGGACCATCGTCATCGTCATCGTCATCGCCATCGCCATCGGCGACAGGGCCCAGGGCGGCCGGACTGTGGACTGGCAGTGTCGTGTCGTCAGTGCCAGTAGGCCCTTCGCTCGTGCTGGCAGGCGTGGGTTCTTCCATCCTGATGCGCCCCATGTCGCCTTGGACGCGATGATCCAAATCCTCGCTGTCAGTTCCAGCTTCGGCTTCTAGATGCTTGACGTCTTCAAATATGATCTGGCACATCCTCACCATTGACGCCTCGGCTGTTCTGCGCAGGACAGGGGAAAAGCGCGGCTGGGAGCAGATGGCCAAGCCGCGGCCCATCATGTCGCAAACGCTCTCATCGCTCAGGATGTCGCCCCCTGGGCCCGACATCATGTCCTCCATGAGGTTGAGAATCATGAGCAGGACAACCTCGCCTTGAGCAGAGTCGCTGATGTCAAACTGACAATGCGTCACCGCGGCCGAGAGTGACTGCATGGCCAGCGCAAAACGGGGCGACTCGGCGCAGACGAAGCCATAGGCGAGAAACTTCCTCAGCGCCCCGAGCGCGAGGACGGTGATGGCCGCGGCAGTTCCCTTGGCCTGTATGACAAGCAAGAAGGGAGCCAAGAGCGAGGGGGCGTCAAATGAGCGGACGTCTATGGTCTGGTTTCAGCAGTGGTGGCATGGGATGGCGGTGGGTAGAGGACGCACCTTTGATGGCAGACATCTCGTGCCGTAGCTTGCCGAAGCCCGCGATCATGGGGTTGTCCTGCATGCTCTTGCCTTTCTGGCCGCGCAAACCCCAGCGATTGTTGGCGGCGATGGCATCAGAGCCACTGTCATCGGCGCCCGTGGAGGCCAGAGAGCTTCTGTTGCGGCCCTTGGAAGCAGGGCTGTGCGGGCCGAGCTGTATGGGGTTGGGGCTGCCGCCGAGGATAGCGGAGACGGAAGAGTGCGGCGACCGCGCACTCTTCTGGATTGCAGACGTGATGGATATGCATTCGGAAATGACGAGGGAGATGGGGTCGACGGCGACGGAGACCGGGCGGCTGCGGTATCGCATCCTCGGGGCATCGTTGCTCGGACTCTCGTGGTAGGGCGTCAAGGAGTCGGGGGACAGCGAGGCGCCCATTGTGCCGGAGAGCTGGGCATCGCGACTCATGGTCTGTCGCTGGGCGAAGGGGGAAAGCTGTGGGCGTCAGCCAATGAATACGCCAGGCTTGGGCCGAGTGCGTGTGCTCGGTCGGGCTCGCTCACCTAGTCCTCGTCCACAACAGAGCGGCGGCGGACGCAACAGACAAGGCCAGCCTGGGCAAATGCGTCTCCTTGTTTGCCTGGTTGGCGCGTCCCGGCGGGTTGGTCAATGGGTGAGGTAGGCAAAGGTCGATGCCGCTGGACTGGCCTAGGGTCAATTATCGCCGACGTGCTGGAGCCTTGCGATGTTCGGTGTCGGTCGATGCTGAGGTGTTGGGGTCGAGATGCTGGAGTGCAGCAATACTGGGTCGCCCGTGATTGGATGGCTGGAGCCAGGTGGCGATGCGCTGTGTCGGGTTGGCGCTAGAGCCTCGCTGCTCACCTGGAGCCTCCTGGAGTGCTGGAGGTGCGGTGGTCCGTGCCTCCAGGCTCGAAGGTACCAGGTCGAGCATCTTGCATGCAAAAGCATGTACGGACGACGAATGAAGCTGTGCACATCTCTCCTCCGATGCCCTCTTCCCCCAGCCATACGACGAGTTGCGGCACTCATAGTCCGTACCTACACATCAGACACTCGTGGCGCGAGACGAGGGAGACCGTTTCCAACACCCAGCGAATCTCGGCAGACGCAGTCCGTCGACAACCGACAGATACCAAAGGTATATTTCCGCTCCGACACTCAACTCGGGCAACCAGAAAATTGCATTCATTCCGTTGGCTTCCTAAACGCCCGCCCAGCCATGATGGCCCCGACCCTCTGGCGCCTGCTCTTGCTGGCTTCGGCCGTGACTATCCCACTGCGACTGAGCCTCGCCCCAGAAGTCCAAGATAATAATAAAAAAGCTGAAATGGCAACCCCTTGACAGGCGGGCTTTGCCTCTCACAGAAGAGGAATCGTTCATTCCATCGGTTCCAAAATCTCGTACCGACTGTCAGGCCCCCTAACGTACACCTTACGCAGCCCGCTTGGTTGTGGGTGAAGGGTTGATGGAAAGAACAAATTGGGGACATGGCCCGGCCAATGATGCTGATGATGACACGACGTGAGACGGAAGAGCCTCTCAAGATGCCACCTCGCCGGCTTTTGCGCCTCCGGCTGCAGCCCCTGCCGCCTTGGCTGCCGCGCCTTGACCATCCGACTTCTGCTCTTGCTGCCGCCGCATTTCCTGCTTGTCCTTTTCCCACTGGGTATTGGCGTCTCCAAACTCGTCCTTGATTTTTTGTTCTTTGGCCTTCTTTTCCTGTTCTTCCTTCTCACGGGCGATCCGCTCCTGTTCCATTTCCTAATTGCACCGTCAGTCACAGTTTCGACGGCGGCCACTGCGCAGGCACCTACCTCCATATGGCGGATGTCGTCCACGCTGGGCTCGTACAGATGCCAGATCACATAGTGGGGCAAGCCAACCACCGAGTACTGCATCCGCCGCGCCATCTAAAACCGTGGTTAGCTCCCATAGCCTGTGGTTTTGCCCATGCTTCATTCATACCTTGCCGAAACCCTCCGTCTCCGCGTGTTTCTGAAAGCTAAACGCTGGGAAATGAACACCGGTCCGGAAGACCTTGGCCTTGGCAAGAATGCTGACGCCTCCGACACCGTCAATCTCCATTTCCATGTCAGGATCGCCGTATGGATCGCGAAGGTAGGCGAGATGCGGCCGCCATGTGGCATATTCGGCATAACCCTCGACGATGACGGCGTCTTCATCCAATGTATCAGCCAATGCGAGCGCCGTCTCCGATTCTTGCCACGAGTTCAGGTCGTAGGGCTGTTCTCCACCCAGCCAGTCGGGCAGAGGTCGCCAAACATCTGCGGGGAGGTCAGGGCAATGCACGTGTGAAGAAGGGCTTGCCAGGGTCGCCGCCGTGACGTACTCGGTACAATGACGTCCTTGTTGTGACGCATAAGATCCTCGAGGATGGTAAAAGGGGCGGTTTCAACGTCGACGTCTCGCCAGTATACCCAAGAGTGGTAGGGCCGTAGGGCTGCGCTGAGCAGCCAATTGCGGGCCTGTGCCATCAATTTTCTACGGCTCGCCTGTGCGGCAAAGCCGTGACGGCTCTCGACATCCTGGTTCACCTTTTGGCCGAAGTCTTTCTCAATGATGGAGATTTCGCCGTAGGGCTGCTTCGCATCTTGGTCGGCTTGGATTTGTTCCAGATTCGCCGACAGCACCTCCAGGGTTCGATCCTTGGAATCGGATACAAGGAACGCGAGGTCGATGAGGTGGTGGGGATACGTGAAATTGCGCAAATGCGAAAAGAACATGGGAAGATGAGGCTCGGCATCGCGCAGTGGCACACATAGGAGGATGCGCTCCTCGCGTTCCCAGCCACGGGCAGTACCTTGCACATTTGTCAAGTCATAATATCGGACCGTTTCAAGTTCGAGGCCGGCGGACGAGGATAAGAGGCCAAAGGATACAAGGGAAACGACGGGGTTCGAGGGCCAAAGCCACAGGCCAAGGACCAAGAGCACGACGGCGACGGCGCCGAGGCGGACCAAGAGCTTTCTTCGACGTCGATTCGCTGGCACGGAGGTCCGGGGCTGGAACCTGATGTCGTCGTCATGTTACCGTTAGCAGAGGCGCAATGGAGCTGGAGCATATGGCGCGGCAAGCTCGAGGGCGGCTACCTGTGAGGAGAGATGTCGAACGTGTTTCCGCGTGGATAACCGTTGGCAAAGCTGCTTGCGTGATGCCGGGGCATCATCTTGGAGTCGGCAAGGGATGCATACGAGGGCATCCAGAAATCCTTGCCAACGCGCACACCGCGCTCCGCGCTCAGATGACGGAGGGAAGCCGGGCAGTTGGAGTCGAGACGTGGCGTGGCGCGCACAGTCGTCGTGGTTGGCACCAGTCGCGATCACAGTACTTTCCGTGCTGCCGGACTCGACGAGCTTGTGACAAGCGCGCTGAGCAGAGGATGAGGTGGCTTCCGCGTGCTCTTCTTGTTCAGGTTGAGGGTGCAGAGACAGGGAACGTAGCTCGCGGAGATCGTAATGCACGGAGTCGAATGCCACGCTTTTCACTGCCTGGCCTCTGGGCTCTGGCCTGGATCGCGACTTACCTAATAACAATAATGGGGCCCTCTGTAAAGGGGGGTGTGAGATGTGTTTGCCGCAGAAAAAGGGGGGCGGGGAGGGTGGGGGTGGATCATCAGGTCTCGTTGCGTAAGAGCGCTCCGAGGGATAGTACAGTCCATCCTGGGTGAATTCCATCCCTTTCTTTCTGGGGAACGAACCCTCGCATTTGTTATCGAGAGAGGCCATGGAATGCATCATTTGTCCGAGGTAGTCCAATATTCCTCTATACCAAACAAGACGGCAGTCACGAAGAGCTTCTTGTTCGCTCCTCCTGGTCCGATTGCTTTACCAGAAATCGTGCACCTGACAACGATAGTAGAGGCATGTGATGCTGACGGCAATGGGAGCCGAGATGGGTTTGGTATCATTGCATGTCTGTCCAAAAAGGCCAACTACATTTACAATTAATCTCTGCCTGCCAACTAAGATATGCACGGTCTGAGCTGCTTCATCAGCTAGCCCATTATCGAAACGCTACGCCGTCGCCCAACCTCACACGTATGAACGGTCTAGACAACAGACTTTCGTTCTGGATATAGCGGAGCCGACTTGACAAAATGATGGTGGCCATCATGGATTTTCGTCATCGTCATGATCACATATACTATCACGACGAGTCGACTGAAGGGACTTACAGTTAGTGTTGTTCACGTAGCCTTCGTCCGTTGCACGCAAATACAAGACTGGTTGGTAGCCTGTAGTCCATGGAGGTATAATCCAATGTTTCGTACTCACCTGCTGACAGGGTATAGTTTGGCGAGCAGGCAAGCAGAGAGTTTGCTGGGCTGAGGTTGTCGGCTGCACCTTTGCATTCTTGTTAGTTATATGCAAACTAGAACATGGAGAGCTCTTGAACTCGTGTCCTGATCTGGCGGGGGATTTCCCTCAGACGAGCCAGTTTACTCAGTCATCCCGACCGGCCCAATCTTCAGGGTCACCCAGAACGGGCAACCCATCGAATGGACACTGGAGTCGAATAACGCCGGAGAGGCAACTCCACAACTCATCATGGCAAAACAGTTGTAATGCTCGAGTGCGGGAGAGCGACTTGGCCAGAATGAAGTAGTGGAATGGATAGAACTTGTGTCATCATAGCAGACCAGAGCAGTTCGAGAAAAGAGTCTCTCGCTGACCAACAAGTCACGTACCTGAAAGGTTCGCGTCGGAAATACGCGTCAAGGCGACATTCGAGGCGTTCGAAACGCCAATGACCCTGTGACACGATGTTAGCCGCCTGTGTACTCACACAAGTCATGAAAGCGGCGCAGCAATATAACAAGTGGTAAATAGAAAAGAGTTATTCAGAGATCTTGGTTTGGTATATTGGGAGTCATCACAGTGGTTCAGTAGCAGAACTGGATGATAAAGGTTTCTCATCATGAAAGGCAGACGGATGGAGGCATTGCGAAGGCAGGGAGGGGGAGGTACAAAACTGACCGACGCACAGATATGCTTCAGCGAAGCTCGCCCCAAAAGCGAAAAACCGTGCAGTTTTGAGGAGAATCATGGCGGCAAGCAAGGCTCTGCGAGGCTGGTTAGCGAAGATCGCGGCAAGTTTACCCGGGGAGGGTGCGTGCAGGTGCTTTTGCGGACTGCTGGGTTGCGGATCAGATGGTAGTGCATGTTTGTTCAGGCGCTCAGGAATCGCGGGAACAGTGGTGAGAAGAATCATCATTCAGTGGTCTGGGCGACAAAAGACCGTCGAGTTCCCACGGGCCGTTGGGTCAGGGACTCACCATCGCTGGGACGCGTTTCCCGGTAATGCGCGACGATGACAGCCGATTGCACCCAGAGGCAGCGCACTCGCGTTGGATTCACCGCCAGGCAGCTTACAAGAAGCTTCCTGGTCAACCAGTGCACCTCGGGCAGCTTGCCTGTGCGATTGCGGTGTGCAGTCTGGAGTGCGGTGGGTGAAGAGTTTTCGAGAGGACGAGGATGGAAAAATGCAGATGGGGCTTAAATGCTTCTAAGGCAGTACCCGCCTGTGACTGAAGTGAGCTCGCTAAGTGCATTTTATCAGGCCAGTGTCTGCCGCACCCACCACTGCAGACCCCGATATCTTCATATGCTCTACAGCTCTGCATCTCTGCAGCTGGTCCTCTGGTGAGTCGGACCCTCCCTTGAGCCTTCAGTACAATTCACAAAGCCAGAGCCAGAGCGAGCAAGACACCTGCATCATGGCAGACCGTCGACGAGTTAATGGCCCAGGAGGCCAAACTTGCCCCCCCTTCTACGACGACGACCCTGCCACTTCCCCACGTCGCGGCAGAGGACCCAATGGCACCCGGGCAGTCTGTAGGAGCTCCAGTCCCCCAGTCTTCCTCCTGCAGCACGCTGAATCAACGCAATAGACCTCAAGACCGGAGTCACGCCCTCGGCGTCAGGATCGGCGTACTTGGAAATGGAGCCGAGACGCGGGTCCGGTGGCGGTGGCATGAAGCTGACCTGCACGGTCCACGGCCCTCGATCTCTGCCACGCTCCGCGCCCTTCTCACCGCACATGGTTCTTTCCACCCATGTTAAATACGCGCCGTTTGCAACACGACAGAGAAGGGGCTACTTGCGAGATTCCAGTGAGCGGGATCTGAGTTCTCACCTGGAGACTGCTCTCCGCGGCGCCATGATTGCAGATCGGTGGCCCAAGAGCGGCGTGGATGTAGTGGTCACCGTCATCGAAGGCGAACTCGCACGCCATGTTACCGTGGATCAGGGGCTCGAGGAGTGGGATATGATGAATGTGCTGAGCGGGTGCATCACTGTCGCCGCCGCCGCAATAGCCGATGCTGGTATTGACTGCGTTGACACGGTTTCTGGCGGTGTTGCTGCTCTGATCGCGGACAAGGGCAGCCAGGACGGGTCGACGATTGTGCTGGATCCCGTGCCATCGGAACACGACTCCATCCTGGCAGCTTGCTGTGTGGCGTATCTGCCCGCGCGCGACGAGATTACAAACCTCTGGTTCAAGGGTCGCGTGCCACCGTCGGATCCCAGTGCTCACCGAACGCTTGTTGCCCGGGCTGTCCATGCGAGCAGAGGAACAAGCCAGGCTATCTCAGCGTCACTTCACGAGGCGCTGTCAGTGACCTGACGGCAGGCCGTATTGCGCGGATCTGGCCGGTGACGTTGACCCGCGAGCTCCCTTGAAGATGCCGCTCGCAAGGGAACTGCAGATTGGCCGAGGAGCAAGAAGGCTGTACAGGTTCGTCATTTGAGAGTCTAAGCCATAAGCCACGCCACTCACGCCGAGAATCGCAGGGCCTGCACATATCTGCTGGGGCTCGGACAAGTTCAGGAAGCCGTGTCAAAGCTGCCCGGCCGATGACATATTTCTGCCGGGGGAGTGAACGGGCTGTGATGCCGTTTGGTGCAACTGGGCCACTGAGTCATTGTACCAATGCTGCGCTGCTATTTGGAGACGAGGGATGGGGCTGGCCAAGTGCCCCAGCACACAACGACCCAACCATAAATGTGCTTTGGGGCATCTCTACAAAGCACCCGTGCATCATTTGAGACAGGCTAGAGGCTGCAGCCAGTGAATTAATGCACGTGGAATGACAAAGGATTACTATCATGGCACTTGTTGCTACCGACCTTAAACCAGGGCCCGCGTCCACACCTGCCCGTGCAGAAAAGGAGAGCCGTTTTTGCGGTAGGGGCCCCTTTGAAAGTGTAGGACATCAGGTACATGCCTACGCAAGGTAAGCAGCAGAAGTACGGCCATGAATACGGACTACATTGTAAAAGATGGTGCATGCCTCGATGCATGGAGTTTGGGGCACAAGGTAGGTACCCTAGGAAGTTAGGTGCGGAGCCGCCACTGAAGCTGTCCTCGTCGGCAGCACCCACCTCAAGGGTACGTACCTGGCTTGGGTGCTTGTTTCCCCGCTGCGACTTCGCGCCTCGCTTCCATCCTCCATCACCACCCCGTCACGACACGGCACTGGTGGCTTCCTGGCTCGCTCTCCTCCCTCCTGTCCTCCCCCGACTCTTACAAGTCCATCCATAAGGTGCCTCGCAGTCCTTACCCGACACGGCTCCAGGCGTGGCGTGGCCCTCTCGCAGCCCGCAGCCCGCAGCCTCAGTGCCGCACTGGCTGCTGCCTGACCCTGCCGTGCCTTGTTGACAGACATTCGACAATGTCTCTCCATCGACCGTCTCCTCGCATCACCATCGTCGCGCCATAGAGACCATCGAACCGAGGGACCGCCTCGAGGGCTCGCGCGTCCTCGGCCTTGCTCGCCACTGCGTCGTCCGCCACAGCCGCCCGTGTCGTCGGACCAAGCGAAGCCCGCCATGGAGCAGCAGCCTCGCTCCCACAACTTCGTCCCCCTGGTTCCCACGCCACCCCCCTCGAGCCTGCAGACAGCGGGCGCTTCGGGTTGGTACAACCTGACGGCCTGGGCGGTCAACGTGACGCGCTATGCGCCGTTTCTCGAAGAGCTGGTCTGGGCCGGCCCGCGCATGTTTATGAAGCTGGGGTCCTACATGGCCCTCTCGGAGCCGTTGGATGCGCCACCATCCCACCACTACGCGTCTACCACGGTGGGCGCCGACCTGCTCCGTCCCCTCGCCGCCGACCCGAACCTCTACAACATCCTGGAGCCGAACCCCGGCCTTCCGGCTTCCCCTGGGCATGCTTCTGTAGCTGCTTCCGAGGATCCCCTGACGCACGCATCGCGTCTCTCTCTTGATGGTGCTCGGGGCTTGGGCAGTGTTTTCAGTTATGCGACCAGCAAATGGGCCCTGTCATGCATCGCAATGGCTATTGTCCTGAACCGCACGCACATCTTCGCCGCCACACGGCGGCGTTTACGCTTTCGTTGGCACATCAGGCTCCTGCTCCGCCTCGCGCCAATCCTGCTTCTCGTCGTTCAAGTGTGTCGCCTGCTCCAATCCATCCAATGCCAAACATCGCCTGACTTCGCTCGACTGCGCTGGGGGGATTCGAACAGGAGTTCTGATCTCATGTTCTCGCACCCCAGTGCCTTGCTCAACGCTCTCAGCTCCAACCTCCTTCTTGGTGCTACAGACGAGCAGTCCTGTGTGGCCGCCGGCATGACACCTGCGAGTGTTCCTGGCGCGCCTCAGTCTCTCCAGGGATCTCTGTCGCTACTCTGGCCCCTCTTCGGCACCTTCTGTCTGAGCCACTTCCTCGAGACCGTGTCTTGTGCTGTCCAGGGCCGTCCCATTGCTGCCGAAACCGGAATGACGCTGTTCGAACAGTCGCTAGCTTTTGCCGAGGCGGACGCCGCTGTCAGCAACCAACTCGGATGGGGTGCCTTCTCCAAGACTCAACAAGCCTCTGGCCAGAGCTCATCGAGCCTAGGGAGCGCCATTGCCCTGACCCGGTCCATGATCCTGAAGCGAGTCAACACGGCGCCCGAAGTCCTGTTGGTGGCGATTTTGTCCTCCATGACCCACGTCACCAGCCACATCTTGGGCGTGTTCGACCTCCAAGCCAAGTACCGGCTTGTCAATACGGGCTTCTGGGGCCTCTGTTTCATGGTGAGCATCGTTTGGAGCGCCTTCTCCTTTGAGCTGGGAAATCCCTCTGCCCAAGGTTTGTTGAGATTTCCAACAGTCTGCATCATTGGATTTGTCCCACACGTCCTTGTTTTGGCTGGCATTGCTACGTGCATATGCATCTACGGCCTGGCCTTGTTGCTCTCCGCCCTGGCTCCACCCGCAGACGAACAGTTGTCGTCCATGTCCTTGCGCCAGCGGCTGGCCCACGCACACAACAACATGCAAGCCAACGTCTCCATCTCGGATATCCGCATCACCAGAGAAATGGATTTCTACACGGCCTTGCTGAGAACCGGGTTTGCCGCCATCACCATGGCCAGTGAGGCAGTCTATCTGAATGAAGATCGCGGTGTCAGCCTTCAACGCCATACCTGGCTGGAAGAAGCCCGTTTCCGTGAAGTTGAGGAGCTGCAGAGGCAGTGTATAGGGATGGGATTGCCAAACTCACGCCACGACCAGATTGGCACCATTGGGCTGATACCCGTCAAAGGAGGTTCAGTGGCGGCGTCAAATGGATATTCCAGGGAGCGTGCCGCGCAGAAGCTACCAAAGGGCCGCGGTGAACGGGGGCTACGGGTTGGTACCGGGGCAGCCGAGAGAAGCTCCCGGTGGCTGATGGCACTCGAGTTTCTCTTGAGCATCGGCAAACTCGTTGCCAGAGTAGGTGCCTTGTCTGTCCTTTGGGTCTTGGGCGCGATTCGTATCCGAGCGCAACCGGCCTGGCTGCTCTGGCTTGCCCGCCGTCCGAAGTCCACAGACGACGAGAAGAAGGCATCAAAGCTAGAGCGTGATCTCCGCGCGAGGAGGCAGCCTACCCCATACGACGACAACACCCTGATACCTCGAACCGATGGAATTGACGTCGAGACAGAATTCCGGCGGCTCAGCGGGTTCGAGGATGAGGAAAGGCTCGACAACGACTTGTATAGATACTGGTTAAAGGGCGGATGGTGGGGCTCTTGTGACTCGAGCGGCAACTTCGAACCCAGCCCGACTGACGACGACTGGGACAATACGAGCGTCGTCTCCATGGCAAGCGCTGGCGGCGATGCGGCCGAGGAGGAAGGCGAGTGGGAGTCGGAAGATGACGGACTAAGGACGCCGACGCAGCGTTCCCCACGGCTATCCCGCGGCGACGACGACGACGACGACGACGACGACGCGCCATTCGTCGACAGCCCGCTGGGCATGGGTGACCTGGCCCGGCTTCTGCATCCAACGAGCCGCGAGGAGCGAGACGAAGCACTGACCTTGGCAGCTCACTTGCAGAGCAACGCCGTCATGACGAGGGCGAGTTTCCGGCGGCTGGAGCATCTGCGGCGGACTCGCATCCTGACGACGCCAGGCCTCGGCGGCTCACCGCACGGCGGAGGCGGCTCGGGACCCCTGGGCCGCAATGTCAGGCTTGGTGCGGACGACGAGGAGCGTCTGTTGGAGCAGCTTCTGCTGTCACGCCGCCAGGCGTCTCCCCGGGCTGGGGCTGTACTCCCAATCGCAGGGCCAGGCAGTGTCGACGCCAGTGCTGGGGGTGGTGAGAGTCCGCCATGCGTCGTCTGCCAGAGCTCCTCGCGTACCATCATTGTCTGGCCATGTCGCTGCCTGAGCCTTTGTGACGACTGCCGCGTGTCTCTGGCTATGAACAACTTTGACAAGTGCGTGTGTTGTCGGCGGGACGTCATGAGCTTCAGCCGAATCTTCGTGCCTTGAAGCAGCAGCGGCTAGTCTCGGCGACCCGTTCCAGTGGGTACATGAGAATCGTGGGTATGGAGTTTTGTGTGTTTCTACCGTACTATTTTGCCTATACCACTAGCCATTTGTAACTTCATCCCCGTGGCATAGGACGAGGCTTCAGTGAACTGCGTTGCCAATCCGCCCAATATTACATGGGAGCCTGATCACATCGCAGCCCACTCGACACTAAATGTGCGTACAGGGCCACTCGGCGACTCTTCTGACAGAGGCTGCTGGCCGCCAATGAGGAATGCCTTCTTCACTGCCGTTGCGAGTCTCCCGCCGCTTACTACATCTAAAATGGGTATCTCGTCATTCCAGTCGTATTGGTTGGCCATGAAATGCGCATGAAAGCGCAGCGGGTCGCCGGGGTAGACACTGTAGTGAGCTCCAAAGCGAAGGCCAGGCGTCATGTAGTAGCCAGCGCCCTGCAAGAAGCGACACAAAGGGCCTTCAGTGGTCTCACCTGCGTCGAACTCGGTGTCCATGTCGTGGGAAATCAGGTCGCCGCTCGAGGCCGGCGTGAGGCCCACGATTTTTACACGGCCATCAGTCTGCCGTGCACTGGGCTCCGCCTCAGTGCCGGGGGGGTGACCATGGGCATCATACACGGCGTTCGAAGGGGAGCAGGTCGGGGTCACGGAGGCCTTGGGCAGGCCGAGTCGACCGGCCACATCGGCGGCCTTCTTCGCACTCTTCTCGGCGAAGGCCTGCAGTGCTGCCTGCTTTCGCCGGCGTAGGGACTCTGCGTAGGCTCTTCGCGCCTCCTTGTCGGGAGACAGCAGGGCGGCCCGATGAGCCGCCACATCGTCTACGACGTAGGCTGCTTTCCGCCGAACCAGCGCATCGGACTCTTCCGGCCGTAGTTCGACGGGCAGGCCAAGAAAGATATTCTGCGTGGGCTGCTGGGGCGTGGTGCCGACCAGTGTGCCGTTTATGTTGTACTTGCGGCGAAGCACCGCGACGGCCGCTGGGTCAAAGACGAGATATCGGCCCGCTATCTTGCATATGCGCACAGGGGTCACCGACACCGCCGATGCAGCCTCGGGGGTGGCCATGGATCCTAGAGTCGGCGAGCCAGATCAGCGGCTGCTTTGGCAAGTTCAGGCAAAGCATCGTGGGTAACAGTAAACGTCTTGCAGTCATAAGTCGTCTTCGTAATTGTTGAATGTGTCATCACAGAGTTCAGTGGATTGACAGATGTTCAGGTGCATAATCATGCAGATGCCAGCGCCCCGTGTTGGAAAAGGGAGGCAGCCGAGGGGAGAAGGAGACGGGAGATTCTTACCCTGTGTTTGAGCACCACCCACCGCCACCGACGCCTCGAGTCGTGGTCACAAGGAGGGGTGGAAAGGAGAGTAAGAAGGGAGGTTTGTGGTGAGTTGCGGAAGTACCAAGGTACGGATAGTTTTTGAAGTAAAATTTCGGCGGATGCAACTTCGGCTGCGCATGGTGGGATGAGATGGGGCGATTTGAAAGTAGCGGGGCGTTATGCGTCAATGGGGGCGTTAAAGTGCGCACAACCTCCCGCCCCGAGGCACCCACCTAACGTGCACAAGGCTGCCGCCCGTTTATTATCAGTTCTTCTTTCGTCCATGCCCCTCCCCCCCCCAGGTGTTCGAGTGCTGCTCTTAGACGGCTCAGAAGTCGAGCGACTGCTTCTTGGCGCTGTCTGTTGGCGTCCCCGAAGGTTGGGCGGCCATGTCGTCGTCTCCCACGGGGGGTAGGCTGAAGGGCATGATGACCATGCCGCTCGATGCACTTAGCTTGAAAGACATGTCTTCCCTCACCCAGCCGCCCTCCAAGCCGCCCCCTTTCTCGTGGAATACGGGCAAACTGTGAACTCGCAGCAGGCCCTGGGTCTTGTCCTCATCGGCGGTGCCGCGGCCTATTTGGGCACCGTGTCGTAGCGGTAAGAGCTCGACGACGCCGTCGAATAGCAGTTCAATCCATCTCGTGAGACCAGCAGAGCGTGGATGGAGCGACTCGGGCAGCGTCGCCAGAGCCGTGGTCCGTGTAGGGAACTGCCGGAGCAAGCTTCTCAGGCTGTGCAGGAACTGCAGCACTTCTTGCGGCTGGCATGCTGCTGAGCCGTACAGTGTGGGAGACAGCAGGCTGGGTACGAGGATCCTGTGGACGGACGACGACGGCGAGCCCTTCAGCCTGGAGGCCACGTCGCTGATAAAGGCCCTGAACGGGGCCTGCCCTGGGCGGGACATGGCGTCCGTGGGCCGGGAGCTGTGCAGCTG
Source organism: Tolypocladium paradoxum (assembly GCA_002916505.1). NCBI lineage: Eukaryota > Fungi > Ascomycota > Sordariomycetes > Hypocreales > Ophiocordycipitaceae > Tolypocladium > Tolypocladium paradoxum. Next base: position 41,439 of record PKSG01000252.1, read on the forward strand.
GCCCCGAATGGCGCTGGTTTCCAAGCGCTTGGTGAGGTCAAATGCGTGGCAAAAGGGGCTGGCCTCATCAGACGGGACCGAGCCGGCCTGGGCATCTAGAGTAATCTTTGATGAGCGTTGTGGTTCTCTCTTACTGCGTCGTTGAGCCCGAGGACAGCACTTACCCCTGGCTGGGGCGGAGCTGTTGCCGAGAGCTTCGTATCGCCAGGCAATCCTCATCTTGTCTGGCGAAGGAGCATCAGCTTTGGCCGCCCTTGGCTTCACCTCGCTGGCGAGGCCAGGCAGTTCTCGTCGCCAGACATCCCCAGCGCCTAGAAGATGGACGTGATGGCCCTGGACCAAGCCTTCTGCGGCGAAGTATCGGAGGAGTGTCCCTCCAAAATCGGTTGTGCCAGCCTCTTCGATCAGGAGGGACGACCCCAGTGGGATTCCTACGTGGCCTCCCAGTAGTTGATCTAGCGAAGCAGTTCCAGTCGACGTCGTCAGCCTGCCGTCTAGGGGTGAGGGCCGGGTGCCGGGGCAAAAAGTCTTTTCCTGCCTCGGCGCGGCTGGCGCTGCCGGAGCCCGAATTACGGCGTTCCTTTTGCGGAAAGACATTGCCTCATGTCTTGGGTAAGGGATCGCCAGGTTCGGTACCTAAGGTACCTTCTGCAGATGGTTCAGCAAAGGATCAGGAGTTTATCCTTCAAGGTACGTAGACATTCGTACCTCGGCGTCCCGCGCAGACTCTGGCAAAGCTGGGTTTTGGCTGGCGGGACAAGTCGCGTAATTGTAATGGCAGGTCGTGCAGCTTGCAGCTTGCAGCTTGCAGCTTGCAGCGAAGAAATATGGCTGATGAATGAGTGCTGAGTGCGGCACGAAGTAAGGGTACCTTGCAAACTTGGGCACTCAAGAACGTTCAAGCCTCCAGGCACTCTGCTGGGTAGGCCCCGCTTGAGCGATATGCGGCTATCGGTTGGCAGCTCCAGCAAGCCCGACTTTTTTTCCGTGCTCCCTGTGCGCTCGTCATCACGGAACGGCGACTTGGCTGTAGGAGAGCATCGGGAGAAGGCGAAAACGAGGAGACAACCAACGTGTAGCCGACTGGCTTCGACCTGCCTGGGATCCCTCCGATTGTCCCAGCACCCCCACCGTCACCATGTCAGGCACCGGCAGCGGTGGTGACGCGACCCTCTTCGAGGAGAGCTTCACTATCACCGACTTCGACCAATCCAAGTACGATCGCGTCGCCCGCATCTCGTGCACGTCGGCCGACTCGCAGACCGTCATGGTCCTCGACATCAACATCGAGCTGTTCCCCTGTGCCGTGTCCGACTCGCTGCACGTTGTCCTCACCACGACGCTGTCGCCCGACGGCAGCAAGGAGGACGACAAAGGCTGGCGTGACGTGGGCAAGGGGGGCGATGCGCCGGCCACCATTGCCGACCTGTACGACTATGTGTGCCACGGCAAGATTTACAAGTTTGAGGAGACGTACGACGGCAACACAATGTGCGCACCCCCAAATCACCGCTCTGCCGATGCGCGTGCACCATGCTAACCACGGCCCCTCGCTGTATAGCAATGCCTACGTCTCGTTTGGCGGCCTGCTCATGTCGCTGCAGGGCCCCGTCAAGAAGCTCACGCCGTTGCGAGTTGACAGTGTCTACCTCTTGATCAAGAAGTAAGGTAGCCGCGGACCCTCTGCGAGTGGGCGTGCGGCCGCATCCTGTCACCAGCATCCACGCTGTCCTTTCCCACGAAGTCGAGGTGGCTCCAATCATGTACCTATATTCTCGACGCTGTGCTTTGTGTCTTTGGCTCTTATCGCAGCACGCAGTCGCCGCCCGGACACGCGAGTATCAGCAACTGCCGCTCCCTGCTTTGCCACGACGCCCCTTTCCACTCTCTCCAAGCTCTGTTCAAGTGCCTGCACCGCCCGCGCCAGGCCCTGGGGCTTGGGACTGGCGCCAGTTGCTCTGGTGGGGCCCTGGGAAAGGCATGTGGCGATGCATTCTCCGCCTGATGGCGGCCAGGTTCGGCTCGTTGTCCTCGGTCAAGATGGCGTGGCGGATGAAGAAGTCGAGCACCACGAGGGCGCAGTTATGCTTGTACTTGCCATCAGCCAGGTCCTTCTTGACTTGGTCCACGTCGCAGAGATAAAACTCGTCGACTTCGCCGTCCTTGGGCTGAGGAGTCACGTCGGCAGGGAGCTCGAGATCATAGACCCACTGGCACTCAGGGTAAATAAAGCCGTCTTCGCCCACGTGCTCTTCGTCGGTGATGTAGGTGTAGGTGACAGTGCCGACGCAGCGGGCTCGGCGGCGAACTAGGTCCTCGGCCAGGCTCGCCTCCTCGTCGGCCTCGCGGATGACGCACTCAAAGGGATCCTCGCCCGTCATGAGCCCGCCAGCAACAGTGTTGTCGAGCATGCCGGGAAAGGTGGACTTGTCGGCGGCCCGCTTGGGCACCCACAGCCTGAGGCCGTGGGGCGCGGCAGCGTCGACAACGTAGGCCGTCATGTGCACGCCGTAGCGCATTGTGCCCAGCAGGCCCATGGCGGCGCGCTCCATGCTGAAGAGCAGCTCCTCCTTGCGGCTGTAGACGGGCCACACCTCGTCCCGCCAGCCCCGGAGCAGCTTGAAGGTGCCCTTGTCGCGCCAGTAGCCTGCCAGAGCTGCCACAACGCCGCTTCTCCCCTCCTCGGTCGGCAGCTGTAGCATCAGGACGGTGCGGTCGGTGTGGCTGATGTCCACATCGCCCCTGACGGTGACCGGGACCTGGATGAGCTCGTGTACCACGCGGTCCAGCATGTAGCCGATGGGATACCGCCCCTGCTCGTCTTCCCACAATAGCGCGTACAGGCCCTGCTGCGCCTTTTGAATCTCTGTGGCGCTGCCACCACCGGCATCGCCGTAGGGAAACCTTTCAAGGGTTTGTCAGCGGAGACGTCGCCTCACACAGCTCTTGGCTGGGGCACAGAGGGAGCGGTAAGACAGGTGAGACTAACCTGTCCGTTTCGCCAATCAGCTCTAGATTGGACTTCATTGTGTGGCAGAAGTGCGAGCAACCTCGGGGCTGCCGAGGGAGTGAGAGATGTCACTGATGTGTGAGACTGCTCCCCCTGAACGAGGCAGTTGAATATCGGTTCCGGACAGGTGAGTGCTTCCCGCCGCAGGTCTCAAGGAGGGGCGTCAAAGATAAGGTAGGTAGAGTTTGTTAGGTACCTTATCAACTGACAGTTGTTCTAGATACCCTGGGCAAGGCACGTACTCTACTACTGCGCAGGAAATGGGCTACGAGGTAGAGGGCAAGGCAGCCTTCAACTCTCCGTTGTTGCCCTGACCCCGGTGGTCGACCCCACCACTCGCCGGCGCTCCTCGGCGCCGGCTGCTCCGATGCCGCGTATGTGCATAAGCCAAGGTAAGGGCAAGGTTCCTTGGCTGGGTACGAGTACCTAGTAGGTACCAAGTGATTCAACCAACCCGTTGCGCCATGGAATTCCCAGCCCTACCTACAGACAGACAGACTTGGGCGTCGACCATTGTTGTTTTACTCCAAACTGGACTTGTCCCCTCCTTCTTTCTTCCCTTTTCTTTTGTCACCTCGCCTACTTCGTACCTTGCACTGCTCTGGCAGGCAGACAGCCATCCGCCAGAGAGCTGAGAGCAACGGCCCGCGAGCGCGGTACGGTGCAAGGGGGACGAGACCCTTCGACGACGACGGAGGAGCAGAGACAACCATGTCCGGCCCCCTCTTCGGCATCGTCCCGGCTGGCCAGCCCCTCATCACGGAACCCACGTCGACGCCGTCCCAGACCTCGATCCTCTACGCCCTGCCTACGGCCAAGCCCTTCTCCCACCTCGTCGTCTTCCTCCTCCCCAGTGTCGCGCTGCCAGACCACACCGCAGCCGCCATCTACCTCGCCACCGCAAGCGACGTTGCCGCCGCCGCCCAGTCCGGCGCCACGCCCAACTTCCGCTTCCTCGGCGCCATCGGGCCCGGCAAGGAGAGCGCCATGTTCAAGGTCGGCTCCGCATCCGTCGCCAGCTCCGGCGGGCTCATGATTGGCATCTCCGTCGAGCCAGCCGACGCGGTTGCCCAGCGCTTGCAGGAGCTCGCGGCGGACAAGACGGCCGCTTCGTCCTCCCAGCAGCCCACCACGGCCGTCCTCGCCCAGCGCATCATCCAGAACGCCTTCAACTTCCTCGCCAGTTTCAGCGGCACGGCCGGCCCAGGCGGCGTCGAGGTTGTTCCCCTCAGGGCCTTTGAGGACTGGTGGCGCAAGTTCGAGTCTCGCGTCCGCTCCGATCCCAGCTTCCTCGAGAAGCAGTCGGACTGACGCATATTATCGACATGCCTGCGAGGTTTCTTCCTTCATTGGCGGCATCGTGGCCATCATGTATTGTCCTTTAGATCCATCATGCCCATTCTCGTGCCGTCTTGCACCGTACCATGCATGATGCGTTGGCAGCCAGCATTCCCTCGTAACAACAATGTGTTGGCCCCGTATAGCCCCATAACCTCTTGCCGAACTCATCAATCGCGTGTCCTAGGCGCCGGTAGAGTCAAGGCCATGCCTGCCTCTTGTGTGACATCCACTACGGGTCTCAAAGATGCTACTAGTTGGCACGGACTCGTTATCAATCGTACAGGCCATTCCATGGCACTCAATTGCTTTGCTTGTAAAGCAATGTAACATGTCGGCTAATTCTAGCCTCGTCAGGGCAATCAAGATGCTACTTTCAAAACCTGCGGAATTCCGCCTCCATGACCCGCCCGGGTATGTTTGTCTCCGTGCCCAGAAAGGAGAAGAAAATGGACCAACGCCAATTACCCCAGCGCCTAATACCAGTTGCCCAGCCATTCATTCATTCGTTCACCCGGCTGCGCACACCGTCGGAATAAGAATAATAAATGAGAAACGAAGAGGCTCGCCAAAATACCCAATGACATGTCCACAAATCTATCCCATCCTCTTCACATGACAAATCCAAAGCGACGTTAGTCTTGCAGAGGAGTCACGAGTGGACTTTTCAACCGCGTTGGGCTGCCGGCTCTACTGCGTCGCCCGGCGTTGAGCATCTGAAGTGTTGGGGCGAGCCGTTCGCGGCTCTCTGTGCGGATAACCAGCCCGTTTCTATCCATCGCCGACGGCGGGTGCATGTCGTCAAATCGATCGATATTGAGCCTGGGTGTCGCGAGGCCGGGCGCTTTGCCAGCCCGTGACCCATCACTGCTATCCGAGTAGTTCTGATCATCAGAGTCCATCTCGCCCAGCTCAAACTCGGCCGCCTCTCCTTCTTCCATGACCCGCTCGTACGCTGTTGGGTTCCACCCAAAAAGTTTGCTTGCCAAAGAGAAGCACCCCCTGGTCGGTTTCCGGCCCGACCCGGACCGCCGTCGCCGGCGAATTATGCTCCAGAGTCGTCTTCTCCGCTCGGGTCTCCGGAGCAAGTACGCAGCCAGCAGCAGCACGAGAACCAAAACCAAGAGGCTAGACGTGGATTTGCTCGGCGCAATGAGCATGTCGTCATCGTCATCGTCGTCGGGATTCGTGATTGGCAATAGGGGAGAGGAGCCAGCGTGCTCGAAGTCGGATGGTGTGCCCGATTGCACGTTACTTCCGAAGCCCACCGGTAGTGACGAGGATCCCACGGGAGAAACCTGCCCAGCAGCATAGAGGACCATTTTCCCGAGCGTCCAGCTGACTTCTATGCCATCAATCTTGTCCACGGGCTGGAACGGGTCAAGGTACCCCTTGTCCTTTGCCTTTTCCGCCGCCTCCTTTGTCGTGTTGATGCCCGGATTCGGCACAGCCTCCAGGCTGACTCGCGGGATGCCTATCCCGTCGTGGAGAACGTTGATGAGCCAGGACGCCTTGAAGCATGCCTCTCGTGCATCCTGGGCTTTCTGTTCGGGCGTCTTCTTTCGCTTTTCCAAGTCGGCCTCGATGGCAGCCCAGTCGCGGTTACAAAAGTCCATGACATCGTGCTGGTAGGTGGCGAGATCGTACGCATTGTGCTCCTTGCCAAACACGCCGTGGGTGGTGTGCCAGTATTCGGACACACCGACAAAGTGGTTCACGTCAAAGTCAATGGCCGGTACGTGCTGGCCGTTGAGCAGACATGGATGATCTTCGCACGGAGCGTCTTTGCGGAGGAGAGGGTGCGTTTTGCGCAGGCACTCGTCAAATGCTCCGGTCCCAACGAGGAGGACCTGGCCGTGGGTCGCCTTCCTGCTAATCGCGGGTTCGCCACTAAGGGTGGTGCGGAGACCTTTGGGCATGCACGGGTCCGGGATCTCGTCAACGGTGCTATCGTAGTTGTCCCGTAAGCTTTCGACGTATCTGGAGCGAGCCTTGTTGGCGCCGAAGCCGAGCCATGTGGCGGTGAACACTTTGTATTCCACCGGAGAGCCATCCAAGCGTCGCAATCGGACCAGCTTCAGGTCGTCTGCGTGTCTGATAGCCTCGGTGGTATTTGGCGCGAAGGCGATCTGTGCCGATGCGCCCCCCATGTCGAGAAAGCCGTACGTGTGATGGCCCTTGCCGTGGGCGTGCTCCTCGGGGCGATCAAACCCGCCAAGCAGGTAGTTGGCCGCGATCCAGCCGTAGAGGCCCTCAGTCTCGCCTGATATGACCTGGATGTGCGACTTGCAGTCCGGTAGGTCGAATCGCGTATTCGCCTGCAGATAAGTGCAGATGCCTTGTAGGAGCGCCGCCTGCTGCTGCTTGGGTAGAAACCGGACACCTGCCGTGGCCATGAGGAAGACCGGCGTCTCGGGAACCTTGGCAGCAGGCACTTGGTCGAGGGCCACGTCGACGAGCGACTGGAGGTGGTCGGGGCCAACTGAGACGACGTCGTCGGCAAAGGTGGAGACGCCCGGGTGAATCTTCTTGTTCTTCTCGAGTTTCAGCCGCGGCAAGCTGTGCATCTCTGCCGCGGAGGCATGCTTGGTGGCTGAGGATGGATGCTTCCACTTGTACACGTAGATGCGGGTCCCCGAGGAACCAGCGTCGAGGATGACACCATATTGAGCTGCGCGAACCATGGCGCGTCAGCAAAAGGCGTCTCGATTGAGCCGGTCGGGAGTCACTCTGCAGGTAAGCAGGGTACGACGCACAGTTCTTACCCATGAGGGCATTCGCGCACCATGAGGTGCAGCTGTGTGGATTCCGCTGGCGGTACTACCTGGCTCGACGGCCACGGTTCGCAAGACAGGCGTAGTCTATTTCGCAAGACAGGCGTGGTCTCAGAGGCGTCGTAGGCGGTCGGTCGTGCCTTGGTCTTCCCCACGGGCAGTCGGGGCAGCGAGCCCTGATGCAGGCCAGAGGCGCTGAGAGGGTCCGGCCAGTCGATTTCTCCCGTGCTCGTGATGACGGGCGTCGATTGGGCCAATGTCGGCCACGCATGCGGTCGGGCCGGAGCGAAAGGAGAGCCAAGGATGAAGTGGGATAACGAGTGTAAGGATACCTGGTTACTGGCAGTTATCAATTGTAGTTGAAGCGATCGTGCGGCATCGCTCGTGGCGCAGAGGCAAGGCGACGGCGGACGAGACGACGGGTCTTTTGTCGGGTTCACGAGGGGATGCGAATGTTTGTTGCGAGGGGGAGTTTTGTTGGTTCGGCTGTTGCAGCCAGGAAGTAAGTCTGCCAATTCGCGACGCAATGATAAGGTGCCAGGGTACTCGGTAGGTAAGGTATCCACGTACGTACCTTACGAGTACCTACCTACCTCAGCGAGCTCCACTTCGGTTGCGGCGTGTCACTGATAATGCACGTACCCTAGGTACCTAAAGCACCTACTTAATAGGTAGTCGGTATCTCTTGTATTTTTAGCGGCAGTCCACCCCGGGTTATTGGTTTCTTGTTCCCCTGCAGCTACCGTATTAATTGAGATAATTCAGACAGCGCTAAAGTCCTTGGCACCTCGGGGAACCAATAGGGGAAGCTGGTCTGCGCTAAGCGAGACGCCGCTAATTGGAAAACTGCAGACTATGTGGGGCTCCCCGCAGCGCCGAGACTTTAGCGCGGTCTGAATTATCTCAATTAATACGGTACATGGGCCTCGGGTAGGTAGGACGAAGTACATAGGTACTATACCAACAACTAGGTACCTAGGTACTCCAGACTCGACTGACAGAAGAGCCCCAACGAGGAGCGACGTGTCCGTCGGCATGGGAGCCATCAATGTCTGTTGGCCTGTAAAATGCTGTTTGAGCAATGCTTTTATCTTGCAAGTAGGGTATTCTAGTTGAAAAGCTGCCCGCCTGCGCGCAGAACCATGATCGAGGCCGACGACTCGCCGAGATATGCTCATTGGCAATTGATCTTGCGTGATTGCCCTAAGATGCGTTGATGCCTTAAACGTGATTGTAATCGTAGACCGTAGCCCGTAGTTTAATTCGTCTCTTGGCCGCCTTCTCTTTTCAATTAAGCTGAGAGGTAGTACGAGGCGAGTCGGCAGGAGCCAAAATAATTTTTTTTTTTATTTTTTTATTTTTTTTGCTCGTTACAGGCGGCTTGCACCGGCGGCTTGTCAGGATGCGCTCTCTATCAAGCCGGCAATAGCTATCGGAACGCAATAGCTATCGTAGCAAAGATAGCTATCCGGTGCCTGTTTTCGAGGGGACAAATCCTGATATCGTTACGGAGTATGTTCACGGTAACAGATATCGCCCACTAAAACAGCTGTCCCAGACCCTGTCCATCCCACCACTTCGTGGTTGCAGCTGAACACTTGAACCAAGCGACCAATCCCTTGTGTCGTCTGCATCACCCACATCCTTGTGCTAACAAAACCCTACTTACAGGAACGCCCTCAGCCGGCGCTATATTGGACGCCCAGCCGATCCGCTGGCCGTCGTAGCCATCGCCAAATACTACCTAGGGGGGACTTGAATTCGTCCAGGTCCCCGTCCCTGTTCCAGACCTGGACGAATTCAAGTCCCCCTAGAGGCGACATCTTCTCTGGACAGTGTCAAGTCCCAGCGCCATGTCGTCGGCCCAAGCTCGGTGCGAATCCAGGCCAGATGGCCACCCCCCGTATCCCCATTTGCCTCGTTCCGCCGGCCATATGCTATAGCTAAACGGTGGATTGGACTCCAGGGCCTCCCAGGGCTCCCCAAGCTTGCTCGACTTCAACCCCGGCAGCGAGTGGAACTGTGCCAGAGAGACACGCTTTGGCACGGGCACAGCGCAATGGGTGCTAGTCCGCCAACTCTGCTCCGGGCCCTCTTCGTCGTGCCATCTCCGCGGCTGTTGCCTCTTAGACTGTGGCCTCTTCACCATCCTACTTCCCGCCCTCTTGCTCGCTGATATCATCTGCCTCAACGGCACTCGCTTGATCTGCTCAACCAACGGAGCCACTGTATCCATGCATAACCTCACGGCATGTGCCGACAACGACCGTTTCGACCGGTGGTCCGAGGAAACTTTCGAGTCGCCGCGCCGACGTTGGCGGCCCTGCTCCATCTTGGAGCTTACATCGTGACCGGATACTAGTCCGTACATGGTGGTCGTGGTCGTAGTAGTTCGTCGGCTAGCCATGCCGGGAGCTGCTTGGTTTTCGCAGGGCAAATCCTATTTAAGCCCCCGCGCTCCTGGTGGTGCATCGGACGAGGTATTCCAGATGCTCAAAGGACCGGGCCTGTTCAGTTTACATTCCACATTCCACTGGACAAAGGAACACAAAGGAGGAGTCTGTTCGTTCTACCATCCTTGGTATTCCTTTCCCAACGACGGATGAGGAGCTACCACCTACGCTAGCCGGTGTGTGGTGGCGAAGTGAGGACAGGTACCGGCCGTGGACAATACCGACGGGGTCTCCTTCTTCGACAAGCCGCCCCGAACGACTGGTTCGGTTGCAGTCCAGCAACGATTCGATGTTGTGAACACATACCCGGTAAATGCGCCGCGTTGAGCGAACGGTAAATGGTTCCGCCGCAAATGGCGTATCTCTAATGACCCCTGGTCGAAGTCCCCAGTCCAGCAGCATTCGCCGGCTGGCTAACCTTTAATCCAGAGGTCAGCCCAATCCCGGAGAGACCGCCACGATGTTGAGCGAAGCTGGGGGTCTGGGTCCCAGGCGGCCTCTTGTTGCTAATCGAATGTGGTACACATGTCCCCGCGACCCCAGGATGACTCATATTGCCAAGGAGCGAGTTGTTTCCGGGCCTCTGACGCGAATCCAGCCCGACTGGAACATACAATCCTGCGGCTGTATCCGCGGGTTAGTCTGTGGACGACGCAGCATGAGAAGATGTTCGAGCTAGAACGTACACTGGAGTGCTGCTGCAGGCCTCATCCAGCCGTCTTCCACACCTACGTGGTGGAGACTCGATCGAGGGATCCCCGAGTTCATGCCCGCGACATCGAACCTGTTGGTCTGGCTAAAGAGAGCGAAGGTGTTGCGAGGCTCCGGTTGTGTATCTTGGTTGTAGCCCTCGAACTCGCGAGTCGCGGTCTGTGACTGTGATGCGACATGAAGGGTGGAGTCGACGGCGTCTGATGCGGCTCGTTGAATATGGCCCATTTCCGCCTTCCTCTTGACCTTGTCGTAGAGCTCTTGCGTTTGCAGGAGCTTGCGGCTCTTGTCCCTGTACGCCTGTGCCAGCTCCTCGTTTTTGCGCCGCATACCCTCCTGTTCGGCCGCAGAACCTGCCGCGAGTAAGCAGGGGAACAGTCCCGGGGTGCCCGGCGGGGAACCGACTGTTGAGTCTATGCTGCAAACGCTCGATCTCAGCGTTGGCGTCGCTGACTGTCTGGTCAAGCCGGACCGTCAGATTGGAGTATTTTTCCGTCAAGGTCTTGTAGAGGTACTGTTGGTAGTATGTCTCCTGCGTGGTCTGATATGCCCAGAAGCTGAGGGCACGGCCGGCGCACTCCATGATGACGTTGGGGCTGAGGCCGCTCAGAACACTCGTCTTGTAGTCCTCGCTAGGGTTGAGATTGGTAATGACAGCGTCGTCCGGCTTGGAAAGTTGCGAGTTGCACGCCGGACATGTAGTACCCCTGGGCGTTTCCTGGCCAGCCAGGCCGAGTCGATGAACGCAGTCCAGGCAGAATATGTGACTTGACAATGCAGTTTTAGTCGCAAAGAGCAAACAGGCGATGGACTATGCAGCACTCAGCTCTGGGGATCAACGGACCTGCAGGTCGTGACAAGAGCTCGGTCGCCGAGCTCTGTTCTGCACTTGAGGTTGTTGCAGGTGAGTGCGTGCTCCATGGCAATGGCCAAGCTGGCGTTGACCTTGGCAGCGTTGGTGGTTTGGCGCGTCCTTCAGGACGATGGTAGAGGAGGCGGAACTGAAGAAGGAAGCAGAGAGGCACGAATGAGGCTCAGGGCTGGTACATCCGAGGTACCTACCTAGGTAAGCATGTGCCGCATATCTGATGTTTTAATAAGGTACGTAGTAATCATCGGCTTCGTACCTCGGGTAGACCATTGCAGTGCACTTGTCACGATCGGTACCTGGGTAGGTTGGCTGCAACCTGAGGCATCTTCCCATCGATCCATTTCCGTTGCCAAGCCCAGGTAGGAGCTCCATTCCAGCCTGCCCGAGCAAAGCAAGGCCCTGGGTAGTTCCTCCCGTGAGATGCCGTACCTTGCACGGGAAGACCTTGCATTTTCCTTGGCGCCAGATACTTCGCTGTCAGGTAAGGCAAGGTAGGGCAAGGTAGGGCAAGGTACCTAGGTTGGCGCGCGGGCGCGGCAGCTAAGATTCCTTGGGCACCCAAGTGTCTATGCTCAACCTGCAATGGGTCCGTCACCATTGACCGAAGGCAAGGGACCATGTACTTGGTACGAAGTACCTACCTTACCTGCCTATGGACGATATGTACCTTATCCCAGGGAACCTCGGAGGTTTAATACTGATTTTGATACTGCAGCGTGGGAAGTGCGAGGTCTCTGCCCCCGGCTTCTCCAACTCCAACCCCGAATTACCCCATCTCATCCCCTGTCGCCCCCGCATTTCCCCGCAACCGGGCTTTTACTAAAGACAACCACATTGGATTCAGGCCCAAGTTGGAGGACCACAGGGCACACAAGGCGATGCGCCGTGGAAGGAGGCTCAGGGGAGGATTCAGCTGCATCCACTAGAGCCGGATACATACGTCAAGCCGCCGCCCGCAAACCCTGCCGGGGCGACATGGCCTTCGTTGTCGTCAGCCAACCAAGGTACTTGCGCGTCACTGCCATGCCTACCTATCTTCTTGGGGTTGAATATTGCAGCTTGAACAGCTTCCACGTGGCACCTTACCTACAGTACCTTACCTGTAAGTGGCGCGTACGTACTTCCCAATCCCCCGGGTTTGCTGTGCGCCCCATCCAACGCCTTGAACCCCAATTCTCTGCTGGAGCTCGCCGGGCACCGCTTCAGCCCGCACTATGGACATGAATCAGGACAATGCCGTTCGCGCCCATCTCTCCTCTAGTTCTCCCATCACAGAATGGCCTTCTGCTGCCCCAGACTTGTACCTGCCGATGCAGTCTTCATTCTGTCACTGGAGCTCGGCTTACCCGCCGCTCATTTCAGGCGAAGTACTTGGCATCGACTTTCTATCCCGTCAAATATGCAGGTGTTGTCGACGGGGACGTACTGTTTCGTGACGATTTTGATCACCTCTTGAGCCACCATGCCTCCCGTGACTGCAGAGATATTATGCAGCTCTCCGCCGGCAGCTCTCGACACTTCTTGGGCCACCTGGGCCGCTCTCTCGTTCCCCACGAGTGCTGGAGCTTGCCGTGTCATGGACGACATAATGTCTTCCGCTGCTGCTGTCGAGACGTGTGATGTGGCGCTGAGGGCAAGGTATATGGGGATCAGGGACGTTGGCACCTCGGGGCCAGCCACGGCCGCAATTTGGTCATTGGCAAGCTCCTGTTCTGTCCACAACGCACCATTAGCCGAATCTGCTCCGAAAAGGTTCCATTGCTTCTGGTCCAATGCCTACCGACGACCTGCTGCATGTCGACCTCATCGCCCTCGACGGCATTGACTAGCTTGATGAACCGTGCGTTTGTGCAGAATAGCTCGACCTCGGCAGGGTCGACTTGATCCCCGCCAGCCATGGCCCGGGCCGTGGCCAAGACCTCCAGGGCATCGCGGCGAGCCTTATCTTTGTAGATGTTCTGAAGCTGGATATAAATGTTCGACTGTGCTTTCATGTCGGGCAGGCCGCCCGGCACGGGTAGCACTTGGCGCTTGGCGTAGAACTGCTTGACCGCTTCGACGATGACCCAAAAACTGGACTGTGACCGGCCCTGCGTTCCCAGGTCAGAATTGTCCAACAGCGTTTGCCCGCGGGCCTGCCACCAAGCATCTACGTACCTCGCCGCGCCCGTCATGATGCTCGAATACCTGCTTCAGTGAGCTGGGGACGGAGGGCACTGTGACGTGCTTCATGACGGCGGAAATGGCTTCCTCAAAGTTCTCCTCGCCGCCCTCGGGATTGTCCTTTCGCATCGCGTCGGCGACAAAGCCGCGAAAGGCAATCTTGTCAGTATACGTGGTCGGATAGGCGCCGCCATGAGTCTGCTTCCACACAGAGAGGTAATGAAGCAGGATCACGACAAGAGGCAAGTGGCCATGGTCATGGTTATCGAGGTTGTCCATGTCCTCGGTCATTCCATTGGCAAATGTGGAGAGCTCTGGCCACGGGCTGAGGAGCCTGAGATCAGTGGTTGCAGTCTCGTCCGGATGAGTGTCTACGACGGGGAAGGTGCCCGGTAGGCCGATGTTGAAGTAGGAGTAGAAACCCACAGAGTGGACAGCTACCAGCGGGGTGTGATGCTTGCGGGCGTACGCCTTGATTAGGTCAACCTGGTCCGGCTGCAGAGGCAGCGCATACAAGATGATTGTGAAGACATCCGACGAACCGAGAAGCTGCCGGAGATCCAACGGGGACTGGCAGTGTTACCAAAGAGTTAGCCTAGACGGCGTGGGGGAGGAATTGACCTGGATGACGGGAATGAAGCTCACCTTGGTTTTTGGGTACCAGTCACCGGTCACCTCTGGGTTGAGCTCCAGCAGAAGGTGGGTGCAGCAATGTGCTCGCGACTTGCCCCGACAGGACTCGTCTAGAAAGAAGTTGACACCGAGGTCGGCGTCACTCACAATGGCCTCATCGGCGATGGTAAACTTGCCAATGCCTGTAAAGGGATGGTGGTTAGCCACACGAGCAGGGACAGACAACCGCGTTGACGGGATGTCGTGGCTGGGGGACACACCAGGGAGAACGAGGTTCTTGAGCGTCTCGATGCCCACAGTGCCGCCCCCAGAGTTGACGAGCAGGATGTTGGCGGACTCGAGGGCCGCCTGGCCGGAGGCTGCCCAGAGCCTGAGCTGGCGATCGTACTTTTTCTCCTTGTCCGATGGCCCGTGGAGGACGGGAGGCGTCTGGGCCATGACCTCGGTCATGCTGCCTTGGCTGGCTGATTGCTTCGGGAAGGCGTTGAAAGAAGGGAGTCAACGGGGTGGGATGGTGATGCAACGCGGAGCGTTAGGTAAGCGCCGTGCACACGGCCATAAGCGAAGCTGTGGGAGACGGCGAGGGCTGCTAGCGAACGCGGCGTTGGGGGGCAGTTTGTCGGTGGTGGTGGAGGCTCTCGCTGGCGTTGGTGGTGGCACGGCGTGGTATTACCGTGGTCCGTGCCCGCCCCACCCCGACGACCCCCAAGTGCCAATGGCAGCCTGCCGTCCCGCGTGGTACCTACTCGTAGGTACGGAGTACCAACCTTGCCATGACAGGCCTCTGGGAAGTGGCTGACGGGCTAAATCGGCTAATCTTGGCAGCTTTGACACCAACTGTTCGCATTCGCTTGCGAGCTCCACATCTCTTCGACCACACATCTCCACCGACGACTACCTCCTTACCTTAGTCGTACTCCGTACGTACGCCCAGAGTAAGGAGGTACCTTATATACCTACCTACCTTAGGTAGGTAGGCAGGTACCAAGACAGCTTCCAGCACCCTACGATAGTACGGATATGCCGTACTCGGCGTCTTGGCCGATGCTACCTAGGTAACTAGGTACCATGGGTCAGGCGTGGCATGATTCATGAACAATAGACCATACGAAGTACGTCAAGGTAGGTTAGCATCCAACTTGCAACGCAGCCATGCAAGGCGTTTTCAAGCTTCAATGAACAGACGCTGCCAGTCAAGTAAGGTAGGTAGCCAGTGGGTAGAAACCCGTGATCGAGTGGACACCGCGACCACCCCTGTCGGCTGCCGTGCGTTCTGCGACGACGCGTGCCTGCAAGCCTGCCGGATTCCTACTTCGTAAGGTACCTTACCCTGGCACCGATCTTTACCTGGGCGGCTGGGCCTTCCGCCCATGCAAGGGTCAGGATGACGAGTAGATACCCGATCCCCCGGCCCGCGAGACCCTGCCCGGACGTCAGTCCCGGTCGGATATTTTCCTTGGCTCTTCAACTCGTGGGCCGTCCAATAGCATGCGTGGCACGAGCCCATTTGGGAGGCTGACAAGAACGAGAGGCATGGTCGGATGGAGAACCCCAGCCGTCGGGCCGGGTTCCGCTGCCGTTGGACAAGTCAGGTTGCACCGTAGGCGAACCCCGATGGCGCGCTGCGTCCTGTTCGTCTGGTCCGCGAGGCGTGCCAGCGACTTGCAGTCTGCTGTGCTCGGCCTGGCATGGCACATTGCTGATGACACCTGGATATTCACTTCAGGCACCACAGCTGAGGCGCGCCGTCTTTGTTGGACAAGGCGACATGACGCAAAATAACAACGGAACGAAGCAAACGGATCCATGCGGTTGGTAGCCCTTGAAGAGGTACCTCTGGTTGTTTGTCAGTCACCCTGGTTGCCGGCCAATGGAGGCTCGGTGGAGGTGCAGGATGGGGATGAGAGTTCCATGTTCCATGACGGCGTGTACGACCTCACCTCAGCTGGGGAGTCCCTCATTCGCTGCATCTCACCTTTCGGGTGCTGTAATGCCTCGAGCACTCTCAGTTGGCCACGGAAGACAAAGATGCCATGTGAGGTACCTTGCCTACCTGGGTACCCAAGGTAGATACCCAAAGCAGCTGTCTGCTCCAGCTTTTCGATGCATGGAGGGCCTCGCGCTCTCTTGCTCCTCGTTGTCCTGTCTACTCATCCATTGCCCCCGGGCCCTCATCCAATCATTTCTCTAGGAATAGCCTTGGCCCGGTGCTCGACTTGTGCTGCCTTGCTCCGCGGCCCCGCAAACAAAAGACCTGTGAATCAAACGGCGGGTAGATGTGGATGGAGCTGTTCACTTTCCAATATGTTCCTGTCCTCGCATCCCATCCTGCCATTTCGTCGTCGCATGCCTGCCTAGGTCCTACCTACCTACCTACAAGTACACCTACCTAGGTATGCTTACACCTTCATATCCCCGCCATCCATCCGCACTCGCATTCGCATTCGCATCCACATCCACATCCACATCCACGCCTGCTGGCAGGTCGAACTTGGTGCTTACATCCACAAGATACCTACCTATCTAGGTACCTTGATGCATGGCTGATCCGCGGGAGGAAGCAGGCAAAGCAAGACCCAAGTACCTAAGGTACCTCACCTACGGTAGGTACCTAAGGCACCGCCTTGCCTTGCCTTGCCTTGGCCTCTTGTCCACCACCACGCGCTCACCTGACCTCCAGTCGACTCGCAAAGGCTCTGCTTTGATTCCACAGCTGCAGCCCTGCTGCTGTGAATACCAACAGGACGATCGATCCAGGCAGGTCCGTCCGATGGGGCAGGCCCTTGTGCGTGTCTGTATGCCCGGGCGGTCGCCGCTGCTCGCATTCGCTCCCGTCGCTCTTCACAGTCACAGTCCCAGTCCCAGTCCCAGTCCTAGTCACAGCCACAGTCACAGTCCCGTTGCCATTCCTGCCTGCCTCCTCGACCCGTGCCTTTGGTCCTCGATTGCTATCACGCCCTTCTTCTCCTTCTTCTCCTCCTCCCCCTCCTCGTTGTCCCCCTCGCCTTTGCCCTCTTTGCCCTCTTTGTCCTTGTCCGCGCCCTTCTCCTCGTCACCCTCTCCTCGTCACCCTCTCCTCGTGCCCGCTCCGAGGCACCTCGCGCTCTCCCGTCCCGGCTGCGACCAGGGGAGCGAGAGGATCTGGCTCCCGGCACAAGCATCGTCAACAGCAGCAAGAGTGGCCGAACCACCACCAAGGGAGCCACTGCCACGACCGTGGCCCGTCTAGTCGGCCCCCACGACGCTGGCCACGCGCCGCCTTTACCATCTGCGGCGGCCTTTACCATACAGAGTCAGCATGGAAAAGCCTGAAGCCCCGGGCGTTCGGACACACGATGACCCTCTGGCGACCATCGACAGCCCCTCAACCTCAGACCGCGTCTTCAGAGGTACCACGGTCCCGCAGTGGCGCTTTTGGTTGCTCAGTGTCGGGTATGTTGGCTGCGTAACCCTGTTTGCGAAGTCAGGCTGACCGCGTGCGTATGCGTGTCCGCTTGTGTAACAGGGTTTGCCTTGGCCTCTTTCTCTCAATGGTCGATTCTTCCATTGTTGCGACCAGTCTGTACACCATTGGCGCCGAGTTCCAATCGGTGGGCTCGGTCAACTGGGTTGCGTTGGCTTACACCCTCGCCTACCTCGGCTGCGCCGTTACTTTTGCGCGCCTCTCAGATGTTACCGGGAGACGCAATGCCTTCGTTACCGCCTATGTCGTCTTCTTCGCCTTCTCTCTGGCATGCGGCTTTTCCCGAGATCTGCCTCAGTTAATCGCTTTCCGTGCGCTTCAGGGTATCGGCGGTTCTGGTGGGCACACCTCCTTTTTCTCCCCAACGGGGAAGAGTCACGGCTGTGGTGCTGCCAGTCTGCTGACTCCGCTGTTGCAGGCCTCTACTCCCTGTCAATGATTATATTGCCCGAGCTCTGTCCCGCGGAGCTGCGACAGTACATTGGCAGCATTGTAGGCCTAGTGATTGCCAGCTCCGGGGTTCTAGGCCCGGTCCTGGGAGGCATCCTGACACACTATGCAAGTTGGCGATGGGTTTTCTGGATCAAGTACGTATAGACTCATACCATTGTCCCCGAGATTGACGATGCTGACCGTCGTCAGCGGGCCTATCGGATTCATCTCGCTATCCATCTTCCTCATCACCTGGCCCAAGGCAGAGCTACTGGCCCCCGCCCAACGGCGCTCATGGAAGGAGTTTGACTATGTTGGCTCGGCCCTGGTTATTGCTGCGTCGGTTCTCGTGGTATTTGCATTTCAAAATGCCGGGGAGGCCTCGCACAGTGTTTGGGGCAACGCCGTCTTCATTGCGCCCCTGGTCGCCGGCGCAATAGGATGGGCTGCGTTGGTCGCATGGGAGCACATGGCCGAAGCACGCTTCGGTGGCCGCTTCTCGCCGGCATTCCCCATCAGCCTCTTCCGAAATAGGGCGTACGCGGCTGGTGCTGCGTCGACCCTGTTCCTTGGTTACCCCTATCTGCTTCTCATTTACTCTTTCCCCCTCCGAGCGCAAGTGGTTAGTGGGAAGAGCGCACTGGTTGCCGGGATAATGCTGTCGCCAATGCTGGGAGCGTCTGCCGTGGGAAGTGCAGTCAGCAGCAAGGTGAACGCGAAGAGGAACCTCCTTTGCGAGACGTTGGCTGTCGGGGCATGTCTCATGACACTTGGATGCGGCCTGTTGACAACCGTTTCTGATGCCGGGGACGATGCAAAGGCGCTGGGGTTTCTAACCTTTGCTGGGCTCGGATTCGGGCTCTCGGTCGCAGCGGCAACAATACTCGTGACTGCGGAAGCCCCCATTCGTGATCATGGTATGTCTCCCCTGAAACCACAAGGACCCCCCGAGGGTACTGACACCAAACAGCGCCGGCGCAGGGCATCTTGGCCCAGCTTAGAGTTCTTGGAGGAAGTTTGGGGATATCCACATCCACGGTATTCGTGCACACGGAAGCAAATCGATATTTGGCTGGCGTCCTGACTGCGCACGAGAGAATGACGCTTGGCGGAGAAGGAACACACCTCTCGGACGAACAATGGGAGGAAGTTCATGTCGCGTACTCCGAGGCCTTCCGGAAGGGAATGATTGCAGCCGCTGTCGTTTCCGGCGCTGCCGTCCTACTGACGCTGGGCGGCTATCGCCGTGACCGGAGAGGCGTTGAGGAACAGCGACGAGCCCTGATGCCGGCGGACGGACCCAACACGGCGCCGCAGAGCAGTATGACGGAGCGGGACAGTGGTGAGCGGGTGTAATCTCTGGGAAGGAGGCGGTACTCGAACAGGACGAAGCATGGAGACAAGTGCCTTTAGGGTCCCTGACGTCTGCAAAATTTTGGTGATTTGCTGGGTTTTGTGTGGCAAATGTTGCGATCCAGGCACAAGTGGTACTAATGCGTCTTTGGGCTGGTGCCTTTGATTGGTCTGCAGACGGGTCTTTGAAGCGTGGCTGGCGGCACAAGGCAAATTACGTTAAGGTTCTTGGGATGGATGGGATTAGTTTGACAGCAGGATAACTACGAGTAGTGCATACGTGCGTGTTGGCGTGATAAAAGGAAGCGAATGACGCTGGTAGCGGTGCGTCTCGAGGTGAAGTTGAGTGTCTGTGGCGTGTTTAACTCTGACCAGCAACACGCTTTGCAACGACAAGGTTTGGGGCGACTACAAAGGCGAATGCCTTTTAAGGGCCTTGTATTTATAGGCTCCAGGCTGCGTCTACAATCTTGTCTCTCGTCTTTCTTGTTTGTTGCTTCTTCTCCTTACTGGTGCTCGGTGAGACTCTGCCGACTGGCAAACTGCAACACCCGCCCATAGCTTAGGATTCTAGCAATGGAGAACTCCACGGAATGTACTACGCAGGCATGCCATGAACTGGCTCGGCAGTTCAACATGACCAAATCAACACCAGCGCAGCTGAGATTCGTAGACAAGTGCGACAGCTGGTATGAAGGTGAGTTTCCTCTCTAGCTCGGCGCATCTCCCTCCCTGCCGGGACAAAGTGTACTGACCGAGCCGTCCGTCTCTAGTGGCGTGCGGAGGCTTCGAGGACCAGAACAAGATGCCCCAGCATAGGAAAATCATGACCACCATGACCAATATGCAGGACGAAGTGGACGATATTGTTCGCGGATTCCTCACTCTGCCCTACGTCGAGGTGTCCGAGTCCCTGTCCGACTCCGAGCTCGTGCTCGAGGGATCCGTGGACGTTGACAAGAAGAACCTGGAGCTGGTCACCCGGTACTACGACACCTGCATGAGCTATATCCGGAGTGAGCACAGCGACCTGCATTTCCTCGAGCTCATGGAGGAGGTCCACCGCGCCTTTGCCAAGCTGGATGGCACCGTGCCGTTCCGCAGCAACGACAATATCACCACGTATCATCCCGCCATCGACACCACCAAGAAGCTTGAATTGACCGACGCCTTCATGATTCGCGATGCCCAGATCAACCTTGCCCAGCACGGCATCTTCCCGTTCGCCAAGATCACCGTCCAGCAGTCTCTCGTCGACCCCGTAAGTGGTCCCCCTTCCTTCAACCGCGCCCTTTGTTTGGTGTGGCTCGTTCACCTGCTGACCATGCCGTGCAATGACAGACCAAAGCGGCCATTGTCGTGACTCCTCATGACGAGACAATCGTGCCCAATGAGATCATGTTCGCAAATTTTCCCAGCATCTGGGACTTCTATGGACAGATGCAGGCCCTGTTTCTGGAGCACGCTCATGGAGCCCACGTGGAGAGGGTTCAGGACATTCACAACCTCCCCAAGAAATTGCTCGAGCTGGAGCGCGATCTCGTGAAAATCAACCTCGGACATCGTGCCAAGGCTCTGATCAAGGTGAGCTTGACCCGTGCTGTGGCGACTGTCCGAGCCAAGGCAGCGAGCTAACTGAACCTTAGGACCATGTCCAGGAAATGAGCATGGCCGAGCTTGAGAAGATGAGCCCGTCGCTCCGCTTGCACGATGTCATCCAGTCGCACCCGCGACCCAACAACACCACCGTTGACTCTGTCGAGGTGGTGTTCCCGGGATACTTTGAGAGGTTGGAGAAGACCCTGAGCGGGCGCACCAAGGAGACTGTCCGTTCCTACATGCTGTTCCAGGCCTTCATCCAGACACAGGAGCTCTGGGAAATGGACTGGGCCAAGAGGTACCATGCCCATACATGGAGTTGGTGGGGCAAGGTGCGTTCTCCTTCATAATGCACTCGATCGAGGGAAGATGAGTTTTGTGCTGACCAGGCCTCATAGCCTGGAAATGCCACGGCGCCGGAAAAGTGCCTGTCACGGGCGAAGAGGCATTTCGGACACATACTCGACTCGTTCTACATCCGTAAGGAGTACTCGCCGCAGCAGACGGAAGTAGTCAGCATATTGGCGGGAAGTATCCAGAGTCACTGGAGGGAGCTGCTGCTGGATACGCCTTGGATGGGACCCCAGAGCTTGATGGTTTCTACCGTCAAGCTCGACGATCTTAGCATTTCCATCGGATACCCGAAGGTGAGACCACCTGTTTACACAATGCGCCCGTCTGTCGGAGAAGGCTAGAGAGGTTATATACTGACGTGGCTCACAGTCGCCCAACGTGCTCAGGCCCGAGTCGCTTGCCGAGTTCTACTCTGGCGCCGAGGTCCGTGACGACAAGGACACCAAGCAGTGGGAAGACGACTCCACGGAGTTGACCTCCTCGCTGCGGCGGCCGGAGAAGTGGACTCACGTCCACGACTACTTCAACCTCGAGGGCTGGCACCTCAACCGGACCTGGTCGCGGCTCAACAAGGCCCCCCGAAGCGCCGACGAGTGGCCCATCAACGCGCACTCGCAGGAACCACACTACTCGCCCCAGCACAACCAGCTCATCATCCCAGCCGGCATCATGCGGAAGCCCGTCTTTGCCGTCGGCGCGCCGGGCTGGGTCAACTACGGCGGCCTCGGCACCTTCATCGGGCACCACATGATGAAGGCGTTCAACGGCATCGGCCAACAGTACCAGAACAACGGGTCCATCCGCGGCGAGACCTGGACCAAGGATGCCTGGCATAAATACAACAAGAAGGTCGACTGTCTCGGCTGGCGCTGGAACTCGGTCGCGTATAACAAGGGCGAGACGCTGTCCCAGTCGATCAAAAACACCTTTGAGGCGGTCCTCGGCGACATCTACGGCATGGAGGTCGCCCACCTCGCCTGGCGGGCGACGCAGGAGCTTGGCAAGGACGCATATCTGCCGGGCTTGAAAGAGTTCAAGCTGAAGCATCTCTACTGGCTTGCCCGCACGCTGCCCTTTTGCGGCATGAGCGAGGGCAGCGGCGCGCGCGAGCGGGCCATCCTGTTCGCTGAAACGCCGCCGTACTTTAAGAGGGCTACGGAGCCGCTCATCGACTTCGTCTACTGGATGAAGACGTGGAAGTGCGATGCATGCATGAAGTGTTTCGTCGGCAAGTGCAGGACGTTTGGCGTGGAGCCCAACCCCAAAGGGATTGACGACGTGTACACGAAGTTTGACGAGTAGGCTTGGGAGGCGCACCGCTCGGGTTGCGACACGCGGGGTGAAGACGGCGAGATTCAGATTGATAACTGGCATTGCGGATGGATATCGAGGTGTACTTTGTTTTCGTCTTTGGGTTCGGAAGGGTGGTAAGGGCTGATGAAGAGGGGGCCGGCATGGGTTGGCGTCTGCTTGCTCGGGGATCCATGTTGGATCCGACACTGTACTTGTGGAGTTTTGGGTTGATTCGCGGTGTCTTCATCGTTGGATTGGAAGGCTGTTAGGTCCGATCAGGAGGAGAATATAATGGGTCAAAGGCTGGTACTTGGAGTCAGGAACCGGACCGGTTACACTGCTTCGCGTTTCTCTGCATGATCAGGATTGGATTTTCCTTTGGTTATTTCCTTAGGAAAACGAACAGTTTCACCTCAACCATGTCCTCCGTCTCCGCCGTTCCGTTCGTGATGCACCCGGCGGTGCCTCGGCGGTCGTTGCGCCACGGGTCCGGCGGTCGTCAGCGTGGCGAGCACACGGTGCCTCGTGGCAAGCGTCGGCCGGGGCAAAGATACACGACAACCAGGTGCCTAGGGTAGGTATGTAGAGGCTCAGCCTTATGGATGAGGCTGTGCGACGCCTTCGCTGCTGCGATGTCGTCGGCTGGTGCACGCACGTCGGACATTCCAACCGGCACGTGTTGGGACGCGTCGGGTCCCACTTCCCCAATCTGGAGCCGGCTGGGGTGTCAAATGGCGCGCCACTGACGCAACGCGGCCGCTAGCGCCACTCTCGTCATCACGTGGGCTGCGACGCGCATGATGCACAGAGCATGAATACTGATGAGACAACAAAGAGGCTCAATCTCCCCTGCAAGGACCGGGCACGGAATGCAACCTCCCGTTGCGACGAGACGCGGACGCCATGACGAGCACCTAACTCTCGGCTGCCCTTCGGCCGGGCGCCTGCAGCAGACGGGAAGCAGCGTCGTGGCGTGTGGGTGCGAAGGTCGTCGCGTGTCTCACTTTGCTGTCGGTGAAGCTGGGCATTGGATCATGCCCTAACCAGACGGCCAAGCGCCCATCGGCCGCAACTCCGACGCCACGACTGCGTTTTTGTTTGCTCGGGCAGCCCAGCATCACGATATGCCATGTCCCTACGGGGGTACCTCGCACGCATGCACCACATCGCCGATTCTCCATGTGCGCAAGGCGAACAGAAGGCTCAACTGGCGGCTGGCCTGAGCCGGAGATTGGATGTCTCCATCTCCATCGGCGATGCGCGGCCGAAACGGCGCGACGCGGCGGCCCCGTCGACAGGGAGGGCCATGGCCATCCACTTGGTCGGGAGCCAGAGTTGGCAGTCGGCAAAGGGCGTCCGACATGGTGCCGCTTGTCATGCCGTGTCTCTCTCTCTGCATGCCTGGGTCGGAGAAGCCAGAGGGGCCGACAGTGCTGCTGTGCGAGGTGAGCTGTAGACTTATACCCGGCGTCCTGCAGGTAGGACCTGGTGGAGAATATAGTATATGCTCGTACGAGTACGAGCAGCTGAGGGTTGAACCAAAGGCCGCATGCTGTGCGACACCCCTTGACGGCTGCTGTCCTTGTACGTCCGTATTTCGTCACAGCTGTCGACGCACCTGCGTCATGCTCACCACGGCCGTCACGTCTTCATCACTCGTCAGCGCACCGCAGGGCGGCGCCAGGCCCATCAGCGCACCGGAGGAAACGGGCACCTAGTTGCACGAGATGGTCAGGGGGTCGCCTCGGCCCTCTCGGGTATAACTGCCACGCATGGAGGCTCCTCTCACTGCTCGCGCATTCCCAGAAGATGCCATCATCACCAAAAACGGCACCTGATTAATACGGGGCCCCCCGACGTTGTCGACCTCGGGGAACGAGGCGTGGGGTTGGGCTTGGGAGCCGCAGCCGAGCAGCAGCGTGGAGCGTCCGAGGCTCCGAGCAACTACCGTGCATCAGCAGGCTGCATGTTTGCTAGCGGCCGCTAGTCGATTCGATGCGATGCTTGTTTGATATCTTCGCCCAAGCCTGCATTCGCCGGCGGCGCAAGGGCTTACTCGTAGGTGTGCGGCGGTTCGACGGCCCAGCGGCAGCGGGAGGGGAGGCGAGCCAACAATGGCTGCGGCAGGGAGGGTCGTACAGACGCAGGACATGTCTCGACTTGTCTCGACTGGGGGCGCGTCGCAGAAGAAGAAGAGAAGGGGGCGGCTGCAGCCCTGGCCGAAGAGGCTGCAACAGCGTCGTCATGCTGCAGCAAGCAGCTGCAGCGACTCGCGGTGCTCCTGCACTGTAAGCCCCCGGGCCTCTGCCATCAGCGCCAGCCAGTTCCCGCAGCATTGGGTGAAACGCGCCTCGGCGCAGTCAAGCACCGGCGGGCACCATGACGCCCACGACAAGCGCTTGGGCAACTCAGGCAGTCATCGCCTCGTCACACGCACTGCGCAGTGGACAGTGGACAGTGGACACTCCCTCGCCTACTCGTACTTGTATCCTGACGTCGCGGTGGTTGGTCCGACCGAGCCTCCCCTCTGTGTCTGGCCGGCCTGTCGCCCACGGTACCTTACGTCATAGCCCGTCTCCTCCCTGGCCCCAGCGCCGACTTTTGCATGGACCGCCCCCGCTGCAATCCCTCAGCGCGCGCGACCCACTGCAGCTCCGTCTCCTCGCGTCGAAGCAGCCAGCCAGCCAGTCCCTCCCCTGTCTTGCCTGGCCTCGACGCCCCAAGGTACCTAATTGCAAGGTACCTAGGTACCTTCCATTACCTCACCCTGCATGCCGTTGCCCTCGTGCCCGTCCGTTAGGCTACGGCACCACACCCCCTGTATCGCCTGCCTCTCCCGCCTCTTCTCAGACGACAACCTCACCGTTTTCACCACCGCCCAACTCGCGCACCCTCGTTCCTTTTGTGGGTGTCGCGAGAGAAAATAGCCGCCACCACCGCGGGTGACCTGCATCCGCCGCCCTGCGTCTGCGGCTCCTCGCCTGGTCGCGGTGCCTACCTACCTACCTTACCTCCCTTACTTGTGCCCCATTCCCAGGCACTGCAAGGCAAGGCACTGTACCTAGGTACGTTGCGGCGAGCCGAGGTACACCAGACCGAGTAAGACGACGTCTTGTATGCCTTCGCTCTGCCTTGCAGATGCGGCGTCCTGCCTCCTGCCTGCCTGACTCGACATCGACCGACAATCCGCTTGCATGAGGCATGCCACTGCCCACGACCTCCCCAGCAGACAGCGGGAGAACCTCAGCGTCGTCTTTGCCCTCGCCGCCCTCGCCCTCGCCGCCCTCGCCCTGGACTGCTCCGCCGTCATCGACCCCGACGTCTACGGCCACGGCGGCCTCGTTCCCGACGCGTCGACTGAAGCTGCCGAACCGATCCTCCGCCACCGAACCGCAGCACTCGTGCGCCATCGCATCTAGCCCGCCCCCAGCGAGACATGGACGGCTAGCGCTCGACGCCGCAGCACCAGCAGCATCAACTGGGGATGCGCGTGACAGCATGGCTCAACGCCGCTCCAGCTACCCTTCCTCCTCGTCGGTCGACCCGTCGGGCAGGCTGCTCCCGGAGCGGCAGACGGGCGGAGCAGGTGCTAATGCCAATGCCAGTACCATTGCCGGTGCCGGTGCCGGTGCCAGCACCACTGCCAACGACGGCCTGCCTCTGACTGCTGCTGCCGGCAACGCCAAGGGCATCACCGCTGCCGCCCCTGAGATGACGGCACCGGGCGCGTCTCGCACGGCGGCATCGCAGAAGCAGCTCAACGAGTACCGCGAGAAGCTGGCCCGTGACCTCGAAGTCCGCGAGCTGTCGGCCAGGGGCCTGCTCATGTCACAGCCCGACAAGGCTCGCGTGTCGCCGATTCCAGAGGAGGCGGCGTCCGATTCACCACTGCTCACGGCCGCCCTCACCACCACCGCTACCGAGTCCGGCAACACTGCACGCCGTGGCATGACTCCGGGTCCCGTCACCGGCACGCCCTCGTATCCCTTTCCCCGGATGGCCGATGGCGGCTTTGCTCCGCTGCACTCTCACAAGTCACCCCCCCTCCCCGC
>PKSG01000252.1:68022-97143 GCA_002916505.1 Tolypocladium paradoxum
CCTCACGGGCTTCGAATATCGCGGCATGTTGGATAAGGTCCTCTCCGAGAACTCGACTCCGGCTTCCAACTACAACTTCAACCCCTCGGGCGCCCCGCCGCAGAGCGAAAACTTTGACTTTCCAAACCCCAACCTCTACGATTTGTCGCTGATGCTCAGCGCGGAACCCGGCATGGATGCCTGGTGGAACACTGTCGTCCAGATTATGAGAGACGTGTACAAGGCCGAACGTGTGACGCTAGCCATCCCCGCTGACACCACCGACATAGAGAATGTGCCGTGGGGGCAGAAGGCGACGTACAACGAGCACCACCAAGATGACCTTAGCATGGGGTACATGGCCAAAGGAAGCGGCGGCATGCTGAGCAGCGAGCGCGCTATATCCGACATCCCAGCCAACGCAGATGACGTTGCCGAGCCGAGCACCCCCACCCGGCCCGGTCTTGCCAGCCGCCATTCCTTCACGACCTACGAGGACAATAAGCAACAGTCGCAGGAAAGGACACCCGGCATGGTCCGGAGGCCCTCTCACTTGACGAGAAGCAAGACTCATCTCCCGTCAGTTCGGTCACCTGCCGAGGCCCCTCGCGACTACACCAAGCTCAACAAGGACGCCTTGGTCGAACACGATGCCGCCGAGGAGGAGCGGGATATCCCTAGCTGGGAGGCCCCCTTCGTGGCCCCCTACGAGGGTCAGGGACGGGTATTGCCCGTCCTACAGGCCTTGAACTATGACGCTGATCCCCTTATTGACCACACTGGCGTCATGCGAGTGCTCCAACGGGGTCGTCCTGTTGCGCTGACGCGAAGTTACCCCTATCTCCCGAAGACCACGAACCAGCCACCGGACCAGTCGGTGGAGCAAAAACCAGGCTCCAAGACGACCAGCTCGGATCCATCCAAGAGAACCAAAAAGCAACGATCAGACTCCATGTCCAAGCTGTCGTCCATATTTGCCGGCCCTATACGCGGCAAAGCTACCACGGGCGAAAAGGCAACGACCATCGCCTCCCGTCTGGATGACGAAGAGCCAAGACCGCCCACACCAAAATACGAGGAATATGAGCAAGCACCGCCGTCTCCTTGGTCTCAATCCCCTGCTCCATCGCCGGCGGTCCGCGCCGATCCGAAAGAGAACCCCTTCTTCTCCGACGCCATGGTAGACGAAGATTCCTTCAACCCGGGCTCAGCCCCGGCCAGCTACACCGGCATGCGTCCGCCAGAGGCCATCGGGGTCGACAACTCCTGGACTGTATTGCACATACCCCTGACGCACGTACTGCTTTCGAGGCCAACACGCCCGTTCAGACTAGACGCCACGGCCATGGAGCAGCGATCCCAGTCCCTAAGCAAGGACGATGCTGGCGAGGATCGCAAAGAGCCCCCAGAATCCGATCGCCTGACGCCGGAGCACTTGAGAAAGGACAAGCCGGCTCCGATTGCCATATTGTCCATCCTGAGTCCCATCATACCCTACCCGTCCAACCTGAGGCACTCTCTGGAACACCTTGCGCCTCACATGGCTACGTCTTTCTCCATTTGCCGACACTATACTAACCTGGAGACTGAATTGGCTGGCATTCAACGTAGGAGACCGCCGACTGCTGGCTTTGGGGCCGTTGCACCATTCGCCCGGCATATTGAGAGTGTTCCATACCTGGCGCCGGGCGAAGGCGCCCAGCAACAGCCCTTGGGCGGCAGCATAACGAGTCCAAGCGATTATTCCGGAGTATCGAAGAGCGCCACCGGTTCTCCGCTCGGAACGCCGGGCTGGGAGCAAGGGTCTCTCAACTACCTCGTCGACAAGCGACAGCCAGCCGGCAGTCCAGCAACCATCTCCCAAGGCGCCGAGAGCTATTTCAGCAGCAAGCAAAGGCCAGCACCGGCTAGGCAGGAGGTCTGGGGCCCTGGAGCCCAGCGCTCAAGGGCAGGATCCAAAGAGAGTTCCCCTGGGGAGAAGAGGCATTCTGTGCTGTTGGCACTTAGGCTTGCGCAAGACGGTTTGAGCTCGGAGCCGCTGACTGAAAAGCCCGTCCATGATGTCGACGACGCCACCGTGCAAGCTCGAAAGGAACTCACCGTCAAGAACGCGCAAGGGGCGAGCATCGACGTTCTAGACGAAGCTGCCGCGACGAAGCTAGCCGAAAGACATCCAGAGCCTGCAAAGAGTGATCAGGGCCCCGAGCCCCATCAAGGCCACACCGTACTTCATAGTTATGGCGCAGACTTTGCCGCGACCTTCCAATCGCTGCCTCCAAGCTCTAGCCTCGCCAGGGCGCCACCGGCTCCGTCCGCACCGCCACGCACCAGCTCTCTGGCGACATTGGGGGCGGACATGCCACCCCCTTCCGACAGACTAAAGGGCCTCATTCTGGATTCCCTGCCAGCCCACGTTTTCGTGTCTCTGCCGCAAACTGGCGAGACTGTATGGGTGAATAGCCGTTTTCTATCTTATCGCGGGCAGACCGTCGCAGACTTGTCGGCAGACCCCTGGGGAAGTATTCATCCAGATGATCGCGACGGATATCTCAAGGCATGGTGCCACTCACTTCGAACGGGAGAACAGTTTTCCAGAACGGTGCGTATCAAGCGGTTCGATGGCGCATACCGATGGTTCTATGCCAGAGCGGTTGCTTCAAAGGACAAGAGAGGGGTCATCATGCAGTTCCTGGGCTCGTATATGGATATCCACGACCAACACATTGCCGAGCTAAGGGCAGCCCGACAAGAGGAGGTTGAGGCATCGGAAGCCAAGCATCGCCTGCTGGCCAACCTTATTCCGCAGATAATATTTACGGCGACCGAAGACGAGGGCATCACGTTTGCTAACGAGCAGTGGTTATCATACACGGGACAAAGCTTTGATGCTTCGTTAAACCTGGGCTTCATGGATTACGTGCATCCAGACGACTTGGCAAAATGTCGTATTCCAACTGACAAAGCCTCGAAACCAAAAGCCAATATGCGGCGCAAGAGGAACGATGGATCTGAATCTTCCGAGGCAACGGCCACGTCTGGTACCATTCGAGGATCGAAGTCGCCAATCGCCCAAGAACCCGGTTCGCAGAGTGGCCGCTCAGTGCCGTCCCGGAGCAGCAGCTCGGGTACCGACTCGGGCCGTGAGCTACCCTCTGCGGACCTGACGGAGCTGGCAAGGAAGGGCATCGTCAAGGTGGCCACTGACACCAGCGGCAGACTCTCTTACACGACTGAGGTCCGCCTGCGTTCAAAGACCGGAGAGTACCGTTGGCACCTCATCCGCTGCGTAGAGATCGATACCATCGACTTTGGCCGCGGCGCCAGTTCCTACTTCGGTTCGGCTACGGATATCAATGACCACAAGATCCTGGAGGCAAAGCTAAAGGAGGCCATGGAGTCCAAGGGTAGATTCTTGAGCAACATGTCTCACGAAATCAGGACACCACTGATTGGAATCTCCGGCATGGTCAGCTTCCTACAGGACACGACGTTGAATGAAGAACAGCGCGACTACACAAACACGATTCAGACCAGCGCCAACAGCCTCATCATGATCATCAACGATATCCTGGACCTGTCCAAGGTTGACGCGGGCATGATGAAGCTCAAGCACGAATGGTTCCACACTCGGTCTCTCATCGAGGACGTCAACGAGCTCGTTTCGACAATGGCAATCGCGAAACGCCTCGAGCTCAACTATGTCATTGACGCCGAGGTTCCCGCCTGGGTCAAAGGTGACAAGGTGCGGATTCGACAAGTCTTGCTCAACGTCATTGGCAATGCCATCAAATTCACCACCGAGGGAGAAGTGTTTAGTCGATGCCGAGTTTATACCGAAGCCCCCTCGGATCAATACGAACACGAGATTACTCTTCAGTTCGCCATAACAGACACTGGCCGAGGGTTCTCCAAGGAGGAGGCTGATCTCATCTTCAAGCCCTTTAGCCAGATCGACGGCAGCAGCACGAGACAGCATGGCGGAAGCGGATTGGGCCTCGTTATCTCCAGGCAACTCGTTGAACTTCATGGGGGCAAGATGGAAGGAACCGCAGAATTAGGAAAGGGGTCTACATTTACATTTACGGCCCGATTCGCCCTCCCAACGCCGGAGGACCATCCCAACCTCCCAAGCAGTCCGGCATCAACAGTCTCTGTCGGGTCCCGATATGACTCTTCAGAGAGCGTGCCCCGAGCTCCCAAGCCATTGCCGGCAGTGGAACAGCTGCGCCACGCCAAAAGCACCAACCAGGGCGCTTCTGATGCCGACTACACATTGCCTGGCGTGACATCCACTGTCAGCTCTAATCCCTCTGTTCACTCCGGCAGATCACCTCTTACGGACGGGTCATCTGTAACGTCTGTGAACACGGGCCTGGCTCGCTTTAGTGAGGCTGCCAAGGCCAGCGGGCAAGACCTTTCTCAGATGAGGCTGGAGATGCCTTCGGACAGAGGCTCTCCAGGCAGAACGGCGACTCCAGATAATAACGACCCACCGTCCCCAGATTTCCGCCCGCCCATGTACTCGATCCTCATCATATGCCCACAGTTCCACAGCCGCGAAGCGACAGCACAGCATATCGAGATGACCCTGCCAAAGGAAGTACCGCATCAGATAACGGCCCTTGCCACGGTCGAGGAGGCCCAGAAGTTCATCGGCGGCGACGATCCGATCAAGTTCACCCACATTGTCCTCAACCTCGCCTCTGCCGAAGCCATTATCAACATGATGGACCAAATCACCAAATCGCAAAAGATTGACAGGACCACCATCCTCATTCTCTCCGACTCGGTGCAGCGTCAAGCTGTAATGAAGCTAGCGACAGACACCAAGCATGAGCGTCTGCTCACGGACAACCTGGTGACGTTCATCTACAAGCCGGTCAAGCCTTCACGCTTTGCGGTCATCTTCGACCCGGATAGAGTACGGGATCTGAGTACGGATCGGAATCGATCCACGGCGCAGCAGATGGTGGAGAGCCAGAAGGCGAGCTACCAGGAAATCGAGCGTCGCATGGGCAACAAGGGATACAGGGTCCTCTTGGTGGAAGACAACCCAGTCAACCAGAAGGTGCTGATGAAGTACCTCAAGAAGATTGGTGTCGATGTGGATGTTGCCGTCGATGGTGTGGAATGTACGGAAAAGGTGCTCTCGAAGCCGCACACGCACTATTCTCTCATTCTGGTAAGTCATTGCCACGTAATCTAGCAACGAATCGTGCGCAGCCGGTAATTGACAAGACTTGGCAGTGCGACCTCCACATGCCACGCAAGGACGGGTACCAAGCGTGCCGCGAGATACGGCAGTGGGAGAGGGCGGGAGACTTCTCCAAGATGCCCATCATTGCCCTGTCTGCCAACGTCATGTCAGATGTCCAGGAAAAGTGCATCGCCGCGGGATTCAGCGACTACGTCACGAAGCCGGTTGACTTTATCGATCTGAGCAGAGCCATGGCCAAGTTCTTTTGACGGGCCTAGCATTGTGACTCTGGTGCAGGAGATCTCGTCTCTGCCCACGGCTTCGTTCTCGGAACCTCATCGCATCATGGTGCGCTTCTGTATGGCTGGCTTGTTACTTATTGCTTCCCGAAACTTCGTTTCCTCAGCACATGGCATGATACTGGTTCTTGACAAAACGAAACTGCTCGAGGCCCTGGCCGGGAACTCGACTCGAACGAAAAAAATGAAAGGCGCCTGTTTGGACTTGCATACAGTACGGAAACACCGGGGTTCTATTGTTTTTTCTCCGTCATGGAATGCGAAAGCGCCGTTATATATCCACCTTGTCTCTGTGTTACTTGTGTATCTTTTTCTTCTTGGGTTTTTGCTTCCGCTTCCGCTTCCTCTAGAGAGGGAAGGACAACCTTTTGAGAGGGATTTCCGCGAGAGACCTTGTACTTGGAGTTTTCTTTTTTCTTTCTTTGAACGGCTGGATTGGAATCAAGGGCGGATAAAAGACGAAGAAGGAGGCGGAGGACGGACCTTGCATGGCGACGCGGGGGTTGATCCCTTGCTTGTTGAGTCTGTTGCGCGTGTTTGCTTCTCTTCGGCTCCTCGCCTTCTTGCGTTTGCATGGCCTCTGCGTCGGGGGTGGGAACGGGAACGAAAGGGTACCTAGCTAGAATTGGACGTCGCCGAGACCGGCGTCGGAATGGAAGACCATGTGGGGTCTCTGTGCGTATTGTCTCGATCATGGGCCTTGTCTCGTCTTGCGTTACTGTGCAAGTTGACGACTGAAAAGGATGAGGTGGTAGGCTGAGCGTAATTTGAATCTCTTCATATGATGATGCATGATTGGTATATCCGCGGATGTGATGTGATGCTTGCATAATACAATCTCTACAGCCCAAGCGCTGGCAGCAACCCAAAACTCCTTTACGTTAAGCTGGTACCCATGATAGCATGTGTTCTTTAATAGTCGCTAGTAGACGCTCCCTTGTATGCTCCGGTCCTCCCTCTCCGCCTTGTCCAAATCGTCCATGTCCATGTCCGGACCGTCCCCCGATTCCCGGAGGTCCGCAGCCGCCAGTGGCGCATCCCCCAGACGGTTCGCAAACGCACGGTCGTCGGTGTCGCCCCCGTTGACGGAGGCGGCGCGCCGCCGCCGCCGGGCCTCGCCCTCAGAGGCGTCGGTATCGCTGCTGGCGAGCGAGGCGTGGCCCGAGTAAGTGCCGCCAAAGTCGCGGCCGACGTGCAGGTGAGGGGACTTGGCGGTGATGGAGGACGGCGTGCCGTCGGGGGAGGAGAGCACCTCCTCGGGGGTCCGGGTGACCTCGATCTCGACGTCGGGGGCGGCGTGGTGGTCGCTCTGCTCGTCGTCACCGTCGTCGGAGCTGATGGCGTGGTGCTGCCTCTGCCGCCTGCACGCAATCGTCGCCCCGCTGCCGTTGCTACTGCTGTTGTTACTGCCGTTGCCGCTGGCACCAGGCAGCCGGCTGCGCTCAGTGTCTCTCTGCCGCAGCGCCTCGAGATCGTGGCGCTTCTTGTAGTGGTTGGTGTGGTTGCACCCGTTGGGGCAGCCACCCCAGCGGCGAGTCACGACAGCGGTCTTAGTGCGGTCGACCTTGACCTCGTCCCTATCCTTGTTTGCGTTGGCGTTGACGGCGACGGCGCTGCGCTCGCGGCGAAGCTGGGACCAGGTACGCAGGTTGTTCTCGAGGAGGAACTTGCCGTTGTCCTGCTTGCGCATGACGAGGAACTCGCAGTGGTCGACGTTGCGAAGGTCCTCAAAGTACTCGACGGTGAAGTGGTACCACTTCATGAGGAAGACGCGGGACATGAGGCCGTGGGTGACTGCGTATATATTTATGTTAGCTCAGGTTCGGATGGAACGCGTCGATGGTTCATACCGAGAACACAAACGCTGGCAAAGTCGTCCTCGCCAAACTGCCGCCACAGGCTCTCGTTGAAGCCGCTGACGCGGTCGTAGGCGTCGGCGGCGCTCTCGCCGTTGGGGATGCGGTAGAAGAAGTGGCCGTAGTCGGCCCTCTCCTGCCACATGCGCTCCATCTCTGCGCTGCAGGGCTGGAAGTTGCCAAAGTCCTGCTCGCGCAGGCGCGGCTCCTCGTAGACCTTGATGTTGGCGCGGGGAAAGGGCGAGGGGCCTGGGTCGTCGGAGGTGAGGGTGGCGAGGATGCCCTCGGTGGTCTCGCGGGTGCGGCGGTAGGGCGAAGTGAAGAAGTGGAGGGTGTCGTCGGGGCGGAGGAGGTTGCGCAGGCGGCGGCCGGCGTCATGGGCCTGCGTCCAGCCGTCGGCCGTGAGCTTGACTCTGTGGTCGGGGATGGTCTGGTGGATTTCGCGGTTCTCTGAGGGGGAGATGGTGGGTTAGCGAGCTGCATGTTCCACGGAGGGTCTGGCAAGACGGGACAGGGCGACTTACTATTACCCTCGGACTGGGCATGGCGGATGAGAATAATCAGCCGTGGCTTGGCCATGGCTGCTGGTTGCGTTGCCGTTGTCGAAGTTGAGGCCGAACTGGAAGTGCGGCGGTGGTGATGGATGGAGGGGCAGCGCTGAACTCGGCAGGTTGGTGCTCAATGACATGCGCTTCGTGCGGGCAGGAATTCCGGGAGAAGGACGAAAGCCTGTGAGGCGGCAGGCGAGAATTAAGGCGTAGAGGGGGTGTGAGTGTCGTCAAGAGGAAGAAGCAGGGGAGAGAATCGGTCTGCGAGGAGGGTCGGGCTCGACGCCGAGTGGGGCCGGAGTTGATCTCGGGTACCTCGTGCGTGCCTGGGCCCTGCGCCATGCACTGCCGTGGCGTGGCGTGGCTTGCACAGCAAACACTGGTGCCATGGATGCAGAGCCCTACAGGAACAGGCCAATCACGTCTACACCAGGAGGAGGTTGGTTGCTTGGGTAACCCAGACGCATTCTGCAATAATGCGCGGGTCGCGTGCTTGTGCGTGTTGGCGATGGCTTCACGAGAGGTACGGAGTACCTTGTACGTCTCCGTTCTACAACACTGCGGCACTGCCCCTCGCTGGCTGGGCTGGGCTGGGCTGGCTGAGCGGCTATGCAGGCGCTGAGGCGCCTGCTTCTAGCGGGGTTCGCGCCCATTCGCCGCCCCACGGATGCCTCCCCTCAGCTTCGGCCAAGTTTTCAGCCTCATCACCACCAGCTCGACTTCACCGACGTCCAACCTCGACTGCACCTCGACTGCAACCTCGCACTGCATTGCGCCCGCCTACATCGCACCCCCGTCGCGCCTCCCGGCACCCTGGCAACACCTCGCAGCTCGCTTCGCGCATCAGCTCCTCCGCTCTCGCCACTCCAGCCAACCACCATCCCCAACCCTCGCAACACATCACCACCGCCACCATGTCCGCCGAAGGCCCCGAGTCAATCCCCACCTCCGCCGACCCCCGCTCCCGCCGTCCCACCAAGAAGCGTGCCCTCTCGCCCTCCTCCGCCCAGGCTGCCTCCCTCGACGCCCTCTTCGCCAAGCCCGACCGCGAGATCCGCGTGCCCCCCTCCGGCACCGCCCTCGCCACCACGCGCCCCGCCGCCGCCGCGCCCCCCGAGATCGTCACCAACGTCCAGGGCTCTAGCGCCGGCGCCGGCTCCGGCGAGTTCCACGTCTACAAGGCCTCGCGCCGCCGCGAATACGAGCGCCTGCGCGGCATGGATGACGAGCTGCGCCGCGAGAAGGAGCAGGAGGCCTTTGAGAAGGAAAAGGCCGAGCGGGAGCGCAGGGACGAGGGGCGGACGAGGAAGAATAGGGAGAAGAGGGAGAAGATGAAGGCTAGGAAGGCTAGGAAGGCCAAGGGAGGTGGCCCTACGACTGCTGCTGGGAGTGTCAAGGCTGCCACTGGCGCCCCGGCAGACCCATCTCCTCTCCAACAAAGTCACAGTCACGGGGAGAACGACGATCAGCAAGACAAAGACCGCGACGCGGTTCCATCTGCCACGACACAAGGCCCCGGGCTTGTCATTCACGACGACCAGGATTGAGCCTGCGGACATGGCCGCAGCAGAGCTTCGGCTCAAGGAGGACGGACGCATAGAGTCGCATACATACATCCACATTGATACCCATTAGATTTGTTTCACCTCGCCCGTCCACCCTAGCTCAGGTCCAGGCTGCCGTGTTTCTCTTGCGGATTTGTCTATAATGCTTCATTCCTCATCCTCGTCTACGTCTCGTCTCGTCTGCATGTCGTAGTACAGGGGGGTATGACCAGAGCAAACACGCATGTCGTCCTCCGCCATCATCCCTTTCCCAAACACTCTTTGCCGTCTGAATTGGCCGGTCCTTTAATCGTCGCCGCCGCCTCCGCCGCCGCCTCCAATTTGTTGCGCCTTCTTGGCACTGCAGATGTCGTCCACTCTTAGCAACAAGCAAGCAGCCTAGGGGAGGTGTCAAGGTCAGCATATCTGCTTGGGATGGTGGGCACGGCTGTACAACTCACCTCGATGGCAGTCTTGATGCTCTGCAGCTTGATGGCCTCGGGTTCCCACACGCCGTACTCCTTCATGTCCACAATGGTGCCAGTGTCGCCGTTGACGCCCCACGTGCTCTTGCCCTCGGCCTGCTTGGCTCGCAGATCCGTCAGCACGCGCACCGGGCTCTTGCCGGCGTTCTGCACCAGTGTCCTCGGGATGACCTCCATGGCGTCGGCCACCGCCTTGTACGGCCACTGCTGCACGCCCTCGATGCCCTTGGCTAGCTGTCCTAGCCTCACAGACACGGCCATCTCGGTGGCGCCACCGCCGGGCGACAGGCGGGGGTGGAACATGACGTTTCGCGCCACGCCCATGGCGTCCTGCAGGTTTCGCTCAATCTCGTTGAGCACGTCCTTGGACGGGCCTCTCAGAAGCACCGTGCAGGCCTTGGGGTCCTGGCACTTGGTGAGGAAGCTAAAGTACTCGTCGCCAATCTTCTCAATCTCGAACAGGCCACAGCGGGTGCCGATGTCGGAGTCCTGGAGGTCCTCTACCCGGTTGACAATGGTGGCGCCAGTGGCACGCGCTATTCTGTTGTTGTCCGTCTTGCGCACGCGGCGCAGAGCTGTGACGTTGGCCTTGACGAAGAAGTGCTGGGCCAGGTCTGTCCCAGGTTAGCCAGAGGGAACAACAACGAGTGGCACATGTCCGTGACTCACCAGACACCCCCTTCTCGGTAATGACGAGGTCAGGCTTGACGGCCAGGATGGCCTCGCACATCATCTTGACCTGCTCCTCCTCAATCTGCAGGATGCGGTTCCAGTCCTCCTCCTTGGTGATCTCAATGTTGGTTTGCGACTCGCCCTTCTTGTACTCGAGGGGGCAGTCGAGGAGCACAATGCGAGGGTTCTCGATGCGCCGCCGCATCTTGGGGTGTGTGATGTCCTTGTTCAGCATCAGGCCGTCGAGGACCCTGCTGTCCTCGATCTCGCCGCCGGGCACCTTTTCGATTCTCGCGTACCGCTTGATGTCGACCTCGGTCTTGCCATTGCCGGCCTCCCAGGTCACGGTGCGGACGGCCTTGAGGGCGAGGTCGCACATCTGGTCCATCCACCGCGAGACAAACTTGGTGCCGATGGACGAGGAGATGAGCTGGTGCATGGCCTTGTCGTCGTCGACGTCGATGGGGAGGGAGACTTCGTCGATGATCTCGAGGGCGTCCTTGAGAGCGCGCTTGAAGGCGGAGATGATGACGACGGGGTGGATGTTGCGTCCGAGCTGGGGCAGGGCCTGGGCCAGGATCTCACCGGCTGTGGCACGCGTCAGCAGAGGCGTCGTGCAAGTGTTTCGGCGGTGGCTGGTTCCGGGTCGTCTTACCGAGAATAATGACGGTGGTGGTGCCATCGCCAACCTCCTCGTCCTGGGTCCGGCTGAGCTCAATCATGCTCTTGGCGGCGGGGTGCGAGACCTCGATCTCTCGCAGAATGGCGTGGCCGTCGTTGGTCAGGACGATGCCGCCCATGGGGTCAAGCAGCATCTTGAGCATGGCCTTGGGGCCGAGGCATGATCGAATGATGTCGGCAACGCTGGCATTGAGCGCGGGTTAGCGGAGCACGCGAGTGGCGGTGACAGCGGCGGCAACGTACGTCTTAGCGGCGGCAATGTTGGACAACTGAGCTTTCCTCCCGGTCTGTCTCTCACCGCTGTTGGTGTCTGTCACGGCCGGGTCAGCTTGCGGGCGCTGCGGCGGGCGGCGGCGGAGCTCCCCAGGAAGCCTCGATGCCAGGCGGCATGGGGGAACACGCACTCATAACCAGCACCGGAGCTTGCATGATGGGCAACGTTGGTCGTGGGCGAGCACGTCGGGGGCAGAGGTCGGGGCAGGGTTGGGCGCCGCGGGCAGCAGCTCGAGACAGGCGGGATTCGATCGACTGATGGTGGTGAAGCTGCAGAGTTGGTGGTTGGAGGGGCGCGCACACACGGAAAAGTTAGGTCCACGATGTGGTGCAGGTAGGGATTTTTGGCGGGGAACTGCCCCAAGGATGCAATGTTAACCCGGTCCCGCAGCACCCACACGACAGCGAAGCGCCGCAGCCAATCACAATCACGCCCCGCGCGAATCGTGCCACAGAGTTTGTGTCCTCGAGCGACTTCTGCCAACATCGGCCGTCCAGGATTAGGTAGCTGTTCTGTTTCAGCTGTGTGGGAGAAGCTGGGGAAGCCTGCTGCTCAGTGCTGGGCCTGGGCCGAGACCCGGCGGCGTAATACGCATCCGGTAGCAGCCGCCTCCGGCAAACCACGGAGCTCCGGACGTCAATACACACACTCACCCGCAACATGAACAAGACCTCCCGGCTCCCGTTGATTCGGCTGGTCAGTTCGGAACCAGGGACTCCGAACAACCCGCCGCCATCCCCGCAACCTCATGTCGGGTCGTCTCGCCGCGAGTCGGCCAACCTTCCGAGCTCCGAGCTCCATATCCGTGGTCATTGACCTTGCTAACCCAACAGCACGACCAACTATCACCGCTCCTCTTCACCGTTGTCCTAGTCTCAACGGGCCTTCAGCCGACGAAATATGGAACATCTCTCACGCCTTTCCGTTCTCATGCCCCGTCTCGGCAAAAGAGACTAAACGTCCTCCGCTGTTGCTCCGAGCCCAAGCCCAATGGAGTGTGTGGTCTTGTTTCGGCCTTCAGTTCCACCCCAGCCTTCGATTCATATCGACAAGTTTCAATTGATTCCATTGAGCTCCAGCAGCGCTGCGATTGGAGTCTTTCTCTTTCCACATGTCGGGTGTCGGCCAACAACTCAATGGATGGTGGACGTAAACCAACAGTCTGTCTCCCTTGGCTTGAAACGCCAAGGCGAGCGCGGCCGGATGACGGAGAGGGCGGCCGCGGCAACACAGACCTCCCTCGCGGCTTTTCCGGAGGCTGTATACGTTTCGAGGTCACGTCCTCGAAACACAGCCGGCCCAGGCAACGTCCACGGGCTTCGGATTCCATTTCTTGACATCCTCGAATCCTCGAGCGCCGGTCGGAAACAACCCATGCACCAAAGGCGGTGCGGGCGCAACTCGAAGTCGCGAATGGGCTTTGCATGTCACTTGCTGCGACGGTGACCGTGTCGGCCGGGGCTGGGCCAACTTATCCTTTGAATGAGGGCTTGGTGGACGTGCGGGAGAAGAACCGGCGACGGGGGACTCGTCTTCAGAAGCGTATCCAACCAGAGGAGACGTGATTGGACGACAGCAAAGGCCGGACGGGCGACAACCAGGCGAGGATGAGGTGTGACAACGGGGCAAACGCAGAAAACGGCAGCTAGACTGGGCTTCTCGCAACGCAGGGTTGGGGATTGGGCCGCTCGGTCTGCTCGCCGATGCTCTCGGAACACCCGTCCATGCGCCTCAAGTGCCCCTCTCGACAATCTTGACCAGCGCCGTAACGATAGCAGACGATGCTTCCGCTATTCCCCGCAGCCGCCTGACGTAGTCCGCAGCGGATTCGGTAGCGGTTGTTGCTGAGGTGTATTTAGGGCCGCTGCTTTGCCCGAATTCCGCGAACACTCTGGCCTGAGTTGTGTTCCCCGTCTGGGCTTGAAGCGCTGTAGGCTCGCTAGAGGGAGAGCCGGCGGCGCGTTCTGCTTGCCTGGGTTCCATCGCATCGTGTCAGCTGATTAGATTGTGTCCTAGAGGCAACGAAAACATATTCATCAGAGATGTCCGTCTGTTCCGCCGGAGTTGCATTGTAGTCAACCAGTCCCACGGTATTGGAGCTGGTTAGATAGCTGGAGCCGCCGGTCAGCCAAATCCACTGGGATGGTCAGACCATCGCTGGTCGCCTGGGCGTGCTCAGTCGATTCCATGGCCAGACAGAATAGCTTTGTAGATGAAGCGTGCCGGCCCAGTGCGATGGCAGAGTGGTCCAGGTTGGGCGATATCGAATATTGGACATGTAACAGGAAATATACGGGAGAATGCATTGACCTAGACTGGTCTTTATAGTGCAGGCTTGGTGATGAAGAGTTCAGGAGTTGAGAACTCAACCTCCTTTGTCGGGCGTTATTTACCGGTTCCAACTTCTCTTGCCTATTGTTTCTCTGCGCGATAGACAATAAGATAAATGGAACAGTGAACCTTGACGTTGTACGCCTGAGGTCGAGACCAATCGTTCTTCACTGCCAAAAAGACTCCGATTCACTCAACCAGCGCCACCCGCATCACGGCAAGTTCAACCACGAAAGCTGTAATAACTGTTATTCCTAGCCTGTCCCATTTATTTCCTCGACCTATCAAGAGCGTATTTGGGGCGATTGGCGGCTCTGCTTGCACGCCACAGTACGAGACAGCCAAGTGATGGGCATGCTCACCCTTCGAATTCCAGTTCTTGAAGGCCAGGAACTTGAACCTCGGAAGGGGGCGAGACTGATACAACTTCTCAACTGAACCCTTGTTCTATTGCTAGCCCAGCGGTTCCATTCACGGGCGAAGAAAAGGGAGGGTGGAGGGTTGTCACGATGGCCAATGCTGGTGGCAGCCAGAGTCCATCTGTCTGGTGTCTTCGGGCAACAACCGATAAGACAGCTGGAGTGTTTAGGGTTATTCCTCGATGTTTTACTTGATTGCCGCAATAAGGTGTCGGTTTAGATACAAGATGGGTTAGCTTCTTGCCGTCTGCGACTTACACCATCAAGTCTATGAAGCGATCTGGCCAGGACAGCACAATGACGCTTCCGGTTCGTTGCGACTATCCACCAGCTTAGTGCAGGAGGCATGGATCAAGATCTCTTCTCTCCTTGCGATGGGTTATTCGCAATCTTTGCCAACGCCGTGTACGAGGCCAGTTGTTGCACCCGGTCTGTGTCTGACATGCACCTACTACAGGCAGTGAGAAGTCGCGCCACGACGACAAGATTGAAGAAGCGGGCTTCCGGACTATGAACCAAAGTACTCTCTGTTCACGTCTTGACATAAGAATCACCAGTAGTTACAAAGCTAGCTTCGCCGTGAGTTCAACGGCATGGCCATGTCTTTCTCCAGCGTAGGTGCGTACCTCAGATCCGCAATGTGTTTGCCTACAAAGTCCCAGCTAACATTGTCTGTCCCACGGTTATGAGATTATGCTTACTGGAGATTCATGCTATGCATCTCGAAAGAATCGCCCGGAATGAGATCCCAAGCAGAGCGCGAAGCTGCAGTCCCTCGCCAGCTCACAGCCATCGATAAGGATCATCCTAGGAAGGCCATCTCAACATTTTCCTTATTAACGGACTCACTCACAAAGGTGTGGTCTACAGAGACTCCACCAATGCCTTGCTCCTAAACCCTCTGGCATGAATTTTGCGGAGTTTCGAAACATGCTGCCTGACGTGGCGTTGGATAGGAGCCCACTGGACAGACGCTACAGCTCCGATTGGACTGGAGTTCCTACAGCATGCAGTAGTAGTGCATACACGTACGTACCCAAGGTAAGCTACAACTTCGAGATGCCTAGGGCGGGTTGAGCTTGTGGAGTGCTCACTTTTCTCGAGACATCCCCCCAGACAACGTCCACTAACCGTGGGCTTCATGGTCAAACACACTCTCTCACAGATCATGCAGGCGGACAAGGATGGACCCAGATCTCGTTTAAGCTCTATCCGACATGTCAATATATCGCTCAAGGGCGGTGCCCAAGACCGACGGCACAACCCTCCTCTGCGATTTTGTTGACGCTCGAATAGGGGTAGCCCATCGTGGCGATGTCATGCCGATGTACATCGTGAACCAGAAGTATTCCTAGCAATCCAATGGCGTTGGAACGTAGACGTACGGTCTGCGGCTACCATGGTGTGCACCTATGCTTCGTGCTTGCGGCCCAAGCGTACACGAGGCAGACATAGGATCCATTCGGACGGCAACGCCGCGTCTTCGCCATTAAGGCGACGAGCAGCACCCCGCAGAGACCATCTCTCCACTAGATTCCCCTCCGCGTTTTCTCGGACGAATGGACAAGTGTAGCGAGTAATTGGATGCTGCTCAAGGTAAACTCCCATCAACCTCAGGCCACCGTTGGAGCCCAACGCAGTGTGCAAGCATGCAACTGGCTCGCCGTGACGCCCACGCCAACTTCTTGACCAGTCATTCGAGATGTGCGAGTGGACGGATGCACGGAGACGTCCTGCGATGTGTCCTTGTTCGAGCGAGACTCTTGCGGCGGCTGCTGAGGAACGGTCCACGGCTGGCTGCTTTTCTTCACGGGGAGTGTCTTCCTGCTGCAGCCGCAATTGCGATGCCGCAGTCACAGGTAGACTTTGACTTTTGACGGCCAGTGTCAGTTTAATGATACTCCCACGCCCGCGGCTTGCGAATGGAGCCCTTGACCTTTGCGTTCACGCTGCCTCGGCGCGAAGTGGTAGAATGCCTCTCGGCCTGCTACCGCACCGCAGAATGACATCCCTCAGGCGGCCTCACGGTCTCCAGGGTCCGTCCCTGAAGACCGCATGGTAACTGGCGGTAACTTTCCGGTGCCGTGCAGTACGCTGCGCATGCCAGGCAGGCTTCTGCGTTCGTGTGTCCTTGAAAACTCGGCGGCTTGTGACTCGCATGTACGCAGACCGGGCGGCCGGATGACCCGTTCGTCAAAATTACGTACAATCCAGCCTCGACAGAAGCTTGGGTGGATTCAGCAATTCCCTCACATGCGGCTGACGATGGCCGTGCTGGCGGGCCAGCTCGCAACGAAGGTTTCTGACAGTGCATCGTCCCGTCGCGCCCCGGAGCTTGCCCCGTGGCCATCACGTCGAAGCTGCCCAGCACAGGGGCGCAGCATCCTTTTCCTTTGCACAGGCATCCCTCGCTCCACTCCTCTCGGCCGTGATTCAGGGCTCGAGGGGCGTGTGCGGTGCCTCCAGAGGCCAGTCCCGCCCTTCGGCAGCAGGTCGATGGCCGGGACTTGGGGACCTGGCTACTCGTAGATGACGGCGGCGATGACAATCCCGTCTGGTGAAACGGCCCGGGATCAGAAGCGTGTCAGAAACACTGGGGCTCTTCTTTGTCGTCCGTCCAGCCTACGGATTGGCTGGAGACAGGTTGACGTGTATGGAGCAGGCAGCGTGAACCGGAAAGAAGGAAACGGCCGACCCGAGACGTCGGCACATTCCATTCGAGAAGGTGAGCAGAATTCCGCGTTGGCAGGCAGGACGTCGTGAAAGAGGCACATAGCCCAGCGTTGCGATACCACGGGGTCAGCCGTAGCCCCTTGCCAGCCAATCCGCAACGTCAATCTGCAGTCCCGCCCTGCCTTCTGCTGCAAGCAGGCACATACTCGTAACTTACATACGATACGGGCTGCTGTTACGGGCGGCTTGAACCGGGACGGGGGGACGGGCAGGCGGACGGGACGGGGTGTGAGGGAGTAACGTGCCTCGTATATTCGAGAGGGTCCGTTTCTCATGTACTCTGATCTACACGCCTGGTCCAAGCTCGTTCACGCAAGGCGTTACCGCGAGTGCGTCGGCGAGTGGGTGGACGAAGCGATGGCATGAAGGACGTAAAACGTTTGCCTCGCCTGGGCCGAGCTGCGGGCCTCATTGGACGTGCCCATCCTGGAACATTTGCCGGGTTCACTTGTTCCTTGCAAGGCCACCACGTCACGAAACCTCCCGAGTGCTACGATCCGGAGGGGTGCTGCTCAACGGGCACGGAAGAAGCAACGAGCCAGCCAGCCAGCCAGCCCTGGATCG
Source organism: Tolypocladium paradoxum (assembly GCA_002916505.1). Classification (NCBI taxonomy): domain Eukaryota; kingdom Fungi; phylum Ascomycota; class Sordariomycetes; order Hypocreales; family Ophiocordycipitaceae; genus Tolypocladium; species Tolypocladium paradoxum. Next base: position 85,605 of record PKSG01000252.1, read on the forward strand.
AGCTTACGGGTACGAAGCTGTGCATGTACTCGGTACCGGTATTCTTAGCAGCTTGAATGCGGCCAGGGTTCAATGGCACCAGATCGGGGTGGAATGCGTCCAGCGTCAAGCAAGCACCCTGGCAAGAAAATTGCACGCCAGGACAGGGTCCCTTCTAGCTGCAGAATCTCACGGACGGCGACGATGCACGTGCGAGGCTCATCCCACAAGAGGCAAGCCATGGTTCGGCCTGCCTACTCGTACGCACCCCTCCCCCTGTCGGCTTCTGCCGTCCATTGCTGGGTGGTTTTTATTGTTTGTTTCTTTCGTCCTCGTCTGCCTGGCCCTGTCTCGCTTGCCGATCGCATCGCGCCCGCCGCCGGGAACGGCATCCCTCCCTGTTACCACGACCGGGCCTCCGTCCGGCTCGGTCCACGTCACTTGGCCAGTGGGCAACGTCGTGCGACCCAACGAAACGACGTACGAAGCACTGTTTCCCAAGTCTCTCCACTGTGGGGGAGCGCAGCCAGTCCGTCAAACAAGGGAAGAAAGAGAGGGAAAACTCATGATTGTGGGCTGTTGTTGGGCGTCTCGTGAAACATGCCAAGTTTACTGCCCAGCCAGCGCCAGCCAAGCTGCTGCTGGCCCAACAAGAGGCCGACGAGAGGCGCATCGGTCGGTGTTACCTACCTACGTCCCTTGTATGTAATTTTGTGTGTCCACAGTGGGTTGGCGGGAGCTCCCGGCGATCGGGGTGGCGATGCCATGATGAGCTGCCATGATGGTCGATGCCGTCTACGGATCAGAGCTCTTTGCTATAGCCAACCTACCTATTGCCAGCATCAGGTCGCCTTCTGAGAGGTGCTTGGACTGCCGCTCAATTTATATGCTGGTAAATGTACGACGTAGTGCTCGAACGCAACATCAGGTAACACCGAGGAACAGGGCTGCTCACGAAACCAAACATCACCACAGCCCCCTTGTCTTGCACCGCCGCGGGCGCACAGCCGAGGGCAAAATATCAACCCCAGGGCACAGGGTTGGCAATTTTCAGAACCAAACGAGGAAAACTTCACCAGCATCGTCATCCCTTCGCTAAGCCACGGGGGATGAAGGCATCCACTGAATGGACGAGCGCCTCGGACGGTTCATCTGCCGCCATTTCGCATCCCTCCAATCGAGCAGGTAGGTTGACAGCGCCCTAACATTGGCATCCGATGGTCAGAGCCTTCTCGGGCCGGGACGGGTTCTGATGGCGCCTGCTGGCCTTGTCCCTTATCGCCACCGGCTCTTTGCGAAGGTTTTCTTCAGTGGCTTGCTGCCATTAGGCTGCAGCTGTTCGTAGGCAGGCTCCTGTAGCTTATCGTCGCCGTGCCTGCGTCTCCGGCACCCGAATTGAGCATCGCCAGGGGGCGGGGCGCTAGCAGCTTATGCGCTGGCAGACCAGGTTACAGACGGGACGTTGGCCACCAACACCAGCGGGCAACACCACCAACGTCGCCAACCATCGGGGCTACGTCGGCTTCTTGCTGGCATTGGACGGGTAAATCGCTGGGCTGATGGATGGCTTGGAGGGGCTTGGACGCGTAGGAGGCCGGCTCCGGGAACAAAGAAGCTTCGCCCGCATGCTGTCGTGGCGCCTGGATTTCCGCCTCCCCCAACTTCCGACGGCCATGGGCATCAGGCAAGCCATATCGGCCTAGCATTAGTGAGCGAGGTGTGTCTGTTGACAGCGGTTTCGCCCGTCGCGGCTCGCACACCACCAACAGCTGGGCTGGGCTGAGCCGTCGCTTGTAAACCCAAAGTTGAAGTGACCTGCGGCTGAACCGGCTATCAGAGGCCCTCGGCCTCGCTCGGACTGGCATGCTCCGAGTGCCAGCTCGCAAGGCAGAGGGACAATGGATGAAATCTCTGCTCTGGTCGTGGTTCACATGTCGCAGCAAGCGGGATTGGCATGGGCCGTTGCCGAGTAAGGCTCGCGGTGCCAGTCACTGGCCCAAGCCTTAAGGGTCTGGTCCAACAGGTCCGAGTGTGCGTTTGCTCACGGTACACAGCCTGACATTCAATCGAGTGGGAAGCGAGGCGCCGAAAATGTTTGACAAGTCCTTTGAGACAGAATTGGTATTGATTCAAGCCGCCTGGCTTTCAGCTATCCATCCAGTCTTGCCCTACTCCATCTCGCTTCCTCCTCTTGCGTCGGTACAACAGACGTCGTTCCCAAACACGGCTCATCGACCAGCGCCTCCATTCAGCTTGGTCGGCGGCCCCTATGCGCCGTCATTCTCGTAATCCCAGTGTCCCCGTCTGCGCCAGCCCGCTTCGGCCGGCCGACTTGTCATGTCCCGAGTTTCATCAGCTTCCCATGTAGCGTCCAGATGCTCCCATGCCATGCCAGTAAACAACAATTCATGTTCGACTCCAGCCCTGCACGTGGTACAAGCCGCCCAAGAGGCCTCCAATTCCAGTGTCCGGCCATCCCATAAAACTCCTGCAATACAGGCTTGCAATGCCCTGAACAGTAAAAAGGAAAATTAGAAACGACAGCTTTTTTTGGTTCGATATGCAGTGCTCCGTGTAATGCCCGTCTTGATACAAGAACGAAGTGACAAAAGGAAAAGAGGTGTGATGTGACGCAAGGTGAGGTCGGGCCGTTGCGGCCGAGTGGTCGTGCAAATTGTCGAGGTTCGAGTGAGTTGCGTGGTATCCCAGTTCCATCCATCAGATAGAGGTGGTCGGCTGGTATCGTGTTTGAGGAGGGTACCTTGCGGCAATGCAAGTCTAGTATGACCGCCTTCGTTGTAACCTGACATGCTCAAACGAGATGGCATATGCCTTGAGCTCTTGCCTCGACTTGTCGGACAGTTGCGTTGTGTCGGTCGAGGACGAGGTGCTCTGCATGGAGCAGAGGCTGCTGTGAGAGCTCGATGGGGTGAGGTTCGGAACCGAGTTGGAAGCGGTAGACTGCTCGCCGACGGATGCGGCGTATGTGCTAATGTAGGTTTGCGTGGGTGCAGTCCCGTAAGGCTGCGCGTTGTTGAAGTCGTAGGGTGGTGACAGATAGAACTTGCTTCGCGTCGACCTCAGCGGCGGCAACATCGACGTCGTGGACCAAGGCTGCCCGTAGCCGTGAGGAGAGAAGCCAGGCGAGCTGGCTTGGGAGCTCGGCGTCGACGACGTCTTCTCGTGGTCGGCTAGCCTGCAGGCTTCGGAGCAGTAGGCAGCCCCGTCACTCTGCACCTGCTTGTCGCAGGCGAGGCAGAACTGGTGCGTCCAGAGATCAAAGGCCATTGCAGCGGTGGTGGGGTGGTTCGTGGTGTGGTTTGGGAATGGAGGAGAGAAGAAGCAGTTGAGGTCCGAGGGGGTCGGGTCCCTTTTGAACTGTTTGCTACGCTGCCAGCTCAGACGAGAGAAGTGCACCACGGGAGCTGCGAATGATGCAAGGCAGCGTGGGTGGGGAGCGATGTCGAGATGGTTGAGTCAAGGCGAGCGACACGGGGACGGGTCGACAGTGGTGGAGCAGAGACGGCAGGTGCTTGGTAGAGTTACAGCCTCATGACCAGCAGCTCCATCTGACGAAGAGGCAATGGAGGAAGAAGAAGAGGGAAAAGAAAGAAGAGTTGTTGGAGAAGTGAGGAGAGCGTCGGGGAGGAGGAGCGTCGGGGAGGAGGGCAGCGGGATGCATATGTATGCATTCGGCCAGTGTCCTGGTGGTGTGTGGTGGTGGATGACTACCTGGTAGGTACTCTTGCGAGACGGCCAGTTTTACGGAGTAGCGCCGCCGGTATTAGCTGCGTACCTGCCTGCAGGCCGTAGCAGGCCTTGCCTCAGCCAGCAAGCCAGCGTCGCACCCAGGATGGGGCCAGCTGGGGGGTGGGCGAAGGCGGCAAGGATGGCCTGGGACCAGGTCGGGCTCCACCATGCCCTGCAGACGATGATGCTGTTGTGTTGGCTCGCTGCGCTGAGCTCGGGGGGTGTCCGCCGCAACCTTACCTTGCTGCCACTGCTGCGGATGTGGGGTGGGAGAGGTGTGCGCGTTGCCGGTGGTGTGCTCGCCGTGGTGTTGGTGGCCGTTGACGACGGGCTGTTTTATGCCAATCAATCGCGGCGGAGCACAATCCGTTGGTCACGGCTGGGGGCGTGTGGACGCTCCGGCACTTCCAGTGGCTTTCAGCGAGCGCTGGACGCGCTGGAGAGCCCAGACTGTGTGCAGCAGTCGTCGTATGTCAAGTCATTGCAGTCGCAGTCGCACCACGGCCATGAGCGTGTGATTTTTTGACTTTATTTTTTTCTGGGCCCCCTGTGGCTTCCCCGAGGCAGGCTGTGAGAGCACGCCAGCAGGGCACGCAGCTTTCACGACGGGATAGGATGATGCCATGCCCACGGTGCGATGATGCGGTGACTCAGAACCCGCTGGGCCAGCGCAAGCTCCGCTCCAGCCGCGAACCGAACATCGAGCCAGGCATCTCGTCTGTGCTCCGTATCTGTTGGGGTCTCGGGGCCAGTGGCCTCACGACGCCAGTCAGAGAGAGGGCGACACCCGGGGTGCAATGCACTGAGCCAATGCCAAGTCGCAGTCACGAAGCAACCCGGCGGGACAGCCATCCAGGTATCCTGCTCGACTTTGCCCCCCTCGGGCCCCTCCCTTGGGTTCGGGAATAAATGGTCACTGCTTCTTTTGTGGTGCGGTGCGAATCTGCACGGCGCGTGCCTCGTGGGTAGGTATGGATACGATATGTTGGTCCTATGCACAAAGGGTTGACGGATGGCTGGGCGGATGGGTGGAGTGCATCATCGTATGCATTGCTGGTTGGCCTTGCACACCAGCAAGACGGCTTTCTTCTCCAGTTCTGCTGTTCTTTACCCACAGGGCCTCGACGAGGCAAATGGGAGCATGCACTGGGCATCTGTACATACGGCGCAGCCAACCAACATGCGACATATTCATAGGTAGGTGCGCAGAATCCGCGAAGACCACCGTGGCGACGTCGATGATGATGTTGATGCTCTCTACATAGGTAGGTATGCGGAGTACCTGGCGGCGCCGTTGCAACAGCGGCTCGCTGCACCCGCGATGCACGCAATGCGGTGCGTTGCACTCTCTTCGTCAAGCTCGTCGCGCAATGGCCTGGAATGCTCCAGCAAGAAAAGGCGTGGCCCGAGCAGGGAAAGGCGCCAGCAGGAGGTGCAGGCCGCTGTAGCACCTGAGCACCCGCTGAGCAGATTTCCATGGCGCAATGCGTCCCTCTTGGGGCCTGAGGCAGCAGCACTGGAGAGCCACGGGAGCCACGGGCGTCTGGCGACGTGGTGGCGTGCTGCGGCCTCTGCAGGTGTCGCGCAACAGGGCTAGCGCGGCGTCTGGCCGAGCTGCGCTAGGGCCCATCTGGGCTAGCGCACCCGCCCAGGCCCGTCCTCCCCTGTGAACGATGAAGGGCATTCACCTTGGCATCGTGAGGTGGATTCGTGAGAGCCTGAATCATGGAAGAGGGCAGCAAGTCCGCAAGTGAGGTCTCGAGATGCTCCACGGTGTCCCCGCTTGCGTGCCGTGATGAGGTAATGCTGGGCTTCGACATCGTGCCCAAGGGTCGCCCGTCACGCCTCTGGCTCTGCAGCTGGTGCAATGGCCGCCTCCATGCAGCTGCCATGCGGGTCGGAAGAGGCGAGGTGCAAATGGCGCCAGCATCGACAGAAGCCCTCGACAGGATGCAGCACCACCAGCTCCAGCATCCGCATGCCGGACACTGAAATGACACAGAGAGCTGAAATAGCTACGGAGAGTCCGAAATAGCCACGGAGAGATCCAACAACTCTGGCCCATGGAATCTGACGGGTGCTGCTCTGCCGTCCAACACCAACGCCTCTCCCGGCCACTCCCAGTTCAGACATTGTTGAAGCGACTGGAACGCGGTGCCGCGTGGGGGGTGGACCTCTTGAATCGTCCATTGCATGGCCGAGACTCGCTTCATCTTGGCCGAGGAGCAGTTTTGTGCTGCTGCCGCTGCGGGTATGGCTCTCAACACACCCACGAGAAAACCCCCAGATCAGGAACCGCAGGCTTGTGGCTGCTCGTGGAGATGGAGACGAGTTCCGAGAGGGGAGAGGCACAGGTTCACCAACCCGCCTTGGACGCAGTGCTGCACTCTACGCCTCGACCTGCAGCGGCCGTATGCAGGCTACGCAGCCGTTACTGGCCGCCGCAGTTCATCCCCCAACCCCCCATTCGTCAACCATCCCTGCATTCAATCCCATCCTTCCATTATCCATGCATCCATCGATCCAATGAGATAAGGTCAATCCTATCGTGGTTGCCCCGCGAATGAACTGCCTCCATGCCATGAGAGGCTCCCTCTCGAAGCTGTCTTACATCATGCCCTCGTGCGGCTGTGGTCCAGATGGTGAAATGTGGCCGGGGGGACCATTGCGGTGGTGCTACGAAGTACGAGTACTCGTACGCATGCCCTCTGGCCCCCGACCTGAGCGGGACGCACACGAGACGGATTCGGCCAGACGCCGCGGACAGCCACGCTTGTTCTGGAATTCGGAATCCCAAAAAGGCGCTGCCAGCGCTCATCTTCCGACAGCGACGCGAGCCCACGAGACGGCCAAACTCGCCATCTCCCCTGCACAGTGATGCCATGCCATGCCAACTGGTGTGGGCGACGATGCTCGCGGATCTGCCACGGAGGACCGGACGGCTTCCCCAGGTCCCCAGTCTTTGCCGGCGATAACACATCGCGACCAGCCCGCCTGCGCCGTTCTGAGTGCTACGAGTAGTCATGGAGCTGCGGGTGGTGCGAGGGCTAAACCCGTTTGGACCTTGCCTGCTGCTGGGGATGCTGCCTGGGGATGCTGGGGATGGATGGACCCCAAGACCAGCAGGCAAATCATCCATCGTCGCCCGCTTCTCCGCATGCGACTTGGGCTCCGCTCGTCGCCACCTGACCACCTGTGCCAAGACATTCTTCAGGACCATCCACCAAGCTTCGTTGTTGGTGCGAAGCACGCATTCGCAGACAAGATTGCGCACGTTTCGCGCGATGATCATGGCGCCAGCGAGGCCTCCGGGTCGGTCGTCATCGGGCCCGGGAGGTTTGGCGTGCGTGCGACGAGATGCGCTCTTGGCCTACGCATATTCCAGAACTGGATCCTCAGCTTAATTACTTGCCGTGTCTGAGTTTGAGCCTGTCTGTCTGTATGTCTGTGTGTCCGCATCAGCCGTGGTGTTCCCGTCACGGACAATTTCCCACATGGTCGCGGAGTATTTGTAGTGCGGCGGTGCACAGCTGCGCGGGATGTGGGTTAAGCCACCAGCCACCAAAGCAGCCAGCCAGCAGTGCAGCACCAAGGGCTCGGCACTGGCATGCAATGCGCAATTCAGGCTATTCTGCCCGTTGGTTGGCGGGTTTTGTCCAATCTTGGGAGGACTAAGAAAAAACACTGATGGTTTCATGTTGGCTCCAATGGTGCGGCTACAGATCACCGTGAGGGGTTGCGGTCCACGGAGTGGGATACCTTAGACGATGCAGGACTCGGTTGGTTTTACTCTCGTGGGTGTCCTTGACTGGAAGAGCCAATGTCATGGTCACAGGGTATCGCAGGCAAGGCCCGAATGTTGTCGTCGGACACCGGCATTCCACTTGGGACGAACGAACCACTCGAGATTGCCATGTTCGAGCCTGGAGCCAATCAGCAACTGCGTCCATCAGTGGGCTGATACTGCTACCTAGATGGTGTCGTCAGGAGGGGAAGGGTCCAGGGCTGTCGCGGGTATCAATAAAATGCCAAGACGATGGACCGCCAGCGAATGAAAAAAACACCCACTCGGCCACTGGAACGCACCGATGGAGCGACCCTCCCACGCAACACCTTATCACGGGATTGCCACCATCGAGGCCAATCACTGAAGCCATGGGCGCAACCACCCATCCCATCCCCGCAGAGTCCAAGGACGCCGCAGGTGCCAGGTGGCGTCCGGGAGAGACGTTGGATGTCAGAACTAAGCGACAGCGTGGCGTTGGCCTCTGCCGTGGCCCAGGAATCATACCAAGGTAGGTACGGAGTACCTACTCGTACGAAAGACGCAGCAAAATGCCGAACAACGTCGCCAGGACAAGGACCCTTCCCCGATGACGCCGGTCTAATTTGAGCAGCGGACGCATCCCTGGGTCACAGCGCGGCTGCTGCCGACCCTGGAAATGAAGCAGTCAAACACGGTAAAGCGGCGCTGCTATTTCTGCGCTGGTCATCAACCCAACTTTCTGCCTCTTGTTGACGAGTCGCAGCAGGGTGCTCGTAGGCCAGCGAGCACTGGCCACGGAAGACGGGGGTGGCCCTTCGCAGGACGCTCATCCCGACCGCCGCTCGTCTCGATGGCAAGGGTTCGATTCCTTACCGTCACTACGGACTAGCGAGGTGTCGGTTTTTCGCTGACGTCGTGTCCATTTTCGTCTTCGCATCTGACAGGGGATCGGAGCGTACGAGCATCATGGGGGCCGCAGAGGGGCCGACTCGGAGGCCGTTGACCCTGCGTTGCAATGGCACGGTACGCGGATGTTGCATAGGTAGGTAGGGTAGGTACGAAATCGAGCGCCGTCAATGAGCGAGCGTTGCGACGGTCACGACAAAGCCGGCTTGTGCGCCGCAAGTTTTGGTCCAAGACTTTGTACAAAGGCAGCCAAACTGCCCGCACAGGGTAGCAGGCAGGAGACGAGTCGACTTGACGGCGGCCATGTCCGATGTCAATCCAGGATTGGCCATGGTGCATCCCTCAGGCATCCGGCGAAGATGCCCCAGAAGGTATTGCAGTCATGCGTGACGAGCAGACTTTTTCTGTGTCCGTGCTGCGAGACAAGACGCCACCCGGGCCCGACGCCATGGATGGATGCTCGCCTGCGCATATCCGAGGGGGCTTGGATGGCGCACCCTCTTGCGGGCATGGCGATTGCTTCAGGTGATTTGCAACGGTACCTTGCCTAGGTAAGCCCCGGAGCGAACGGCAGGGGCCAGGCAGGCGGCGAGGGCATCGCCAGCAAAATTTTGGGGTTTCGCTGGCAAGACCACGGGGGGCGTCTCTGAGGCGCAGGCAGGTGAGTCTACCTCAGCTCTCGGCGGTTGACGAAGGGTCTCCAGCTCGCCTCAGCCTTGAAGTCTCGCTCCACGTCGTCGGCCGCTTTGACTTTGACAGCTGGAGCAGCTCCGACGGGGCCGGGTGATCAACCGCGAAGATGCCAGAACCAGCACGCGCAGCGTCCGTGGCATCGCGTCACTGGTGCGTGGAAGCGAAGAAAAAGCAAGCCTAGGCTGCTCGGTCTGAGGCAATACGCTGTCATTTCTTGGTGAAATCCCGATTTTGACAAAGGACGTCCCCTCAAGACCGGGCTTGTGGTACCTTGCATGGTACTTCGTACGGTAAGGTACCTAGGTAGGTGGTTCATCCCCGGGCGGCGGATGCAGTCCGGATGGCCTCTGGCATTTCGGCAGAGCGAGGCGGAAGCATCGTGACGGTTGGCGGCTTGTGGGAGCGTGACGGCAGACCACGAGACTCGCGAAGAAGGGGTGTGAGTGAAGGGGGCGTGAGCGTGTGCCGTGGCGTGTCTGCTGCCTTGGCCAGAGCATACGAGGCACGATGTGATGTGAAGAAGCAGAGGCAGAGACGACACAGGGCCACATGGATAGGAACGGCTGCCCTGCCCCCGGCCTTTCCTTGCCATGCCACTGAGTGCTGTGTCTGGAGTGTCTTGGCTGTCAGGACGATGCCCTCATTCGCACCCCTTCCGTGTTGTTTTAATTTTCAAAATTGCGGCTCGCCACTATCCCCAGACGCCGTGTAAGTGCCCGTTGTTGATCTGTGATGCTCCTCCGGGTCCGTCTCCACCAGCGTGCGCACCCCATGGGCAGAGGACGCCGTCGGAGGTGGATGAGGAGCCGAGTAGTCGGTAAGGTACCTTGCCGAGGCAGTGAGGCGCGTACGAGCACGAGTAAGGTACGTAGATGCCCGATTGATTGCCATTGCCAAGAGATATCCCCACGGCCCAGTCCACGCAAAACATGCACTGCGGAAAACAACGACAGCGCTCTGCTCTCTCGGCTCGCTAGGCCAGAGTTGCACAGCAGCAAGCCAGCTGTTCGAGCTGCGAACAGCCAACACGTAATAGGCGGACGCCTGCCTGGGACCCCTGGCTGTCAATTGAGTCTGTCCAACAACAGCCACCGTCCACCAGACGCCCCCCTGCCTGTCCATTGGATGGAAGACGAGAAAATGGCCGATTTAGCTTGGCGCATCGCCGACCTACGAGGTAGGTAGGCTCGAGCGTCTGAACGGGGGGCGTGAGAGAGTTGCAGTGTCAACATCCATCAACATCCGAATATAACGAATCAACTCCGAATACGTGCATACGAGCGCATCGACACAGATGCGGCATGTGGGCGCCGTCCGGTGCCTCTCCGGTGCCGAAATGGAGCCTTGTGCTGATCAGTGTCCACAACCACTTACCGAGCTGCAACGATGCATCGTTGGCCGGCTTGGTGTCTCACGTCGCCTCACGACAGCGGCAGGCGAGTTGGGAGACGCTCCCGCACTGCTCGTATTTTGCGGAAGCAGGCCTCCCAGCAGCCTCCGCCAACAGGGCTGGTGAGGCTTGTTGGTGGCGCCTGGACATGCGTACTCGTACGAGTACGGACTACGAGTAGGTTGCATTGGAAGCATCCAGGACCCTGGCTGTCGGAGCAGGCGCCTTGTTGGTGAGCCTGGCAAGGCGCCGAAGCCCAAGGCGCCACATGCTGCCGCCTCTCCTGGGCGAACCGCTGGCCTTGTTGGACGTGCAACTCGTGTCGCAAGGTACGCAACGCTTGCCAGCGCCCGGGGGCTCCCATTGGTTCCTAGCAACGGCCTGGCTTCCGGCGTCGTCGTCGGTTGGCCGGCTGGGCCTGGATTCAACGAGTGCAAGTTGAGAGCGGCATTGCAGTCTGCATCATCTGGCAGCACGGACCCTGACGGAGATGGCCATCTGTCTGGATCGACCGCCGACTGGCGCAAGGAGTTGCAATCCTGGAACCGGTTGACGACTGCGGCTTTTGTCACCGAAGCGAGGGCCGGGGTGTTCAAGCCCCAAGCCTCTGGAGTACCTACGTAATAAGGCCTGGATCGATGGCCCGCGTCTACTAGACGGTGTCCGGGAGAGTTGCTGCCGAGGAGTCGACGACGGCGTCTTGCGCGAGTACGAGTACGTGCACACATATCAACGCCTATCGTAAGCAAAACACCAGCAAGCCACCAACAGACCCTTGCATACGAGATGCGAGACGTTGACAGCCACGGTGTGCCTCTGTCTCACGTACGCCCTCATCAGCAACAGAGTGCTGATTTCTTTGTCCGACCTAGTCTAGCGGGCGGCGGTTCGTGCCAAAATAGCTCAGTCAGACATGCCCAGTCCAGCTGAGGCGTGGTTCCTGTTCCCCTCAGCTCTACGAGTACACGTACGGACTCGTACGTCGTACGTCGTAGCGTCTCCATTTCCACATGCTGGGATGTGACTGATCACAGTTCGCTGCGTCGTCCCCCCCC